>VDFB02387761.1:15434-176586 GCA_007258455.2 Sequoia sempervirens | reverse complement strand
CATGCCACCCTCTTTGGTCTTGGCCGATCTTCCATTCATCTCCCTCTCGAATGCGGATTTGGTGATATCCACTCTTCGAGATCAATCTTTGTGAAATCTTGAGCTCCACTCAAGCAGGTCCATTAGGTCATCCATCCTTGGCGGAAATTTGTACTTGATTGTTATCTTTTTATGGCTGCGAGAATCTATACACATCCTCCCTCCCCATCTTCTTTGGTGCTAGAATGCTTGCCAGTGCTTGCTATGGACTCAAACTCTCCCGTATCAAACCCTTTCTCAACAACTCTTGAACTTGTCTATTCAACTCCTCATTTTCTGCTGGAGTCATTCTATGAGCTGCCTTATTTGGAAAACTGGCTTCAGGAATCAAGTCAATTTGATGACTGATCTTCCTGATTGGTGGTAAACCCTCGGGTACATTATCAGAAACAATATCCTGAAACTCATCCAACATCTCAGAAACTTCTTCTAGAACCTTCTCACTATCCTCCTTACTCACTCTAGGAATCCATGCATAACACACGCTCATGCTTCATACGTTCTAAAATTTTTCTTCCTTCTACATAACAAATTCTAGCACTCTTGTATACCTTTTCTTCGGTCTCCTTGGGGTTTTCAACTTGTGTGAATCCATCCTTTGTCAAAGAATAAGTGTTTGCATGGCCATCATGTATAGCTCCCTGCTCGAACTACCACGGCCTCCCCAACAACATGTGACATGCCATCCATGGGAGACTGATATCACAGTACCCTCATCATGGTAGCTCACGATCTTGAACTTTACTGGAAACGCTGCTTGCTCATTGACCAAAACTTTTGTGGTCTTTCTGCAGCGAGGCAATCCGATACATATCGCGGATGTGTTTCCCTCTTCAACCAACTTTTGTGACCATCTCCTCTGACACCAAATTATCAGTGCTCCCACCGTCAATAATGACATCACAACATTTTCCTTCACACTTGCACCTTGTGCAAAACAGATTCTTCCTCTATTCTGGTTCCTTTTCCTCAATCACCAGGGCTCTCCTAATCACTAGGGCTTCTCCCCTTTCAGCATCATCTGAATGTTTAGATTGGGTCTCCTCATCTACATGCACAACCCTTCCATGAACTTTTGGCATTTTGTCTACCCTTCTTCACCACACTAGAAACCACGTTCCTTTGAGACCACCTCTTCCAGATCCTTATCTATATCTCCCTCATCCTCTACCTCTTTGATCACCACTGTTTTGATCACGAGGGCGGTAGAAGTTGTCATTCCTTTGGCTTCGGCTGGTACCCACATCTTCACTTTTCTTTTCATCATCATTTTAGCTTCCTGAAGTTCTACCATTGCCCCTTCCGCTTTGACCTCCTTGTCCTTTTTGCTTGCCATCAAATCTTTTGTTCAGCTTATCTTCCACCTTTAGAGCAAACCGATACACATCCTCAATGGCGGTCATTCTGACTAGGCTTGCTCCTCCTACGAGATGCTTTCGGTCGTAACCCATTAGGATAGCAGGGCTACCTTCTTGTATTGGCCCTGACCTGTTCTAATGATTATCTTGTGAAAATATTATTCTTTCAGTCTATCCCTTGCTTCAACCCTTGCAATTTCTTCAACAGATCTAACTCGTAGTCCACTGGTATGAACTGCTTCTTTAGTTTCTCTACCATGCGATCCCATTTGGTGATCTTGACTTTTCCTCTTTGATTTCTTTCCAACTGGACCTCTTTCCACCAAATACTGGCATAGCCCTTCAGCTTCATTTTTGCAAACTTAACCCGATCTGGGTCCTCTATTTCCTCATACTCAAAATATTCTTCTAGCTCGTTGATCTAGTCGATCATCTCTTCCGGGTTTAGACTTCCGAAATAACTAGGGACTTCTACTTTGGGTCTTTTCCTGATCTTTGAAATGGCCCTTATTAGTTGTATTTGGTCTTGATCAATTGCTTCTTCTTCCTCTTCTACCTCTGAACCTACTTCCTCTCCTTCATCCTCACTTTCCTCCCTCATGTTTAACCCTCTTCTCAACTGCTCTTGTAACGCATCGATCTGTCTCTGGAGGGCTGCCAATGCATCTCTTCCACCAGCATTTCTGCCGCCTCGACCACCTCTGGCACCGCCATGCCTACCAGGCATCACTCTTGGAGGAATCTTTCTTGACCTCGACCCACAACCACGGTCCTAGTGCGAATTGCCTCACGATCGGCGATCTGCCACACACTCAAGAAAAACCCGCTCTGATACCACTTGATGAGGGCACAACCTGAGACACAGAAAATAACCCACAAACAAGAGAATAATTTTATTATTTAGAAAATGGAGCTTCTTACATGCAGAGGGATCTCAAATCCCCAAGTTCTACAACACATGCAAGCTACAGAAAGCTATAGAAGAACCATTTCGCAATATGCGAGCTTGTCCCCAAAAAGTTACCCCAAAAATACTAGAAACCCGCCCATAAATAGAGCTCCTCTTTAGCTTGGAGCCAAAAAAATATTAAAATTTGAGTTTAGGCGGTTTGGTGCCAAAAATTACAACTTGAAGTTCAAATTTCAAAAGAACATTTGCAATTGTATCTTCTAGAAGTGCGCCAACTTCCCGGGGCCATAACTTTTGATCTGGAGCTCCGATTCGCGAACCATTTGAACCGTTGGAAAGGTCTCAAAGTCAAGAATGCACTCAAAACCTGCTACGTCAATTTCAGAAAGTTTTAGGGCCATTCCGGAAGCTCTAAGTGCCTCAAATCCAACCTAGAAGATTTTCAGGTGCAAATTTGGGGAACTAAAATTGCAATATCTTTCAACCCAGCCATAGAAAATAAAAATCATAAATTGGGAATTTCATTATGAAAAAAAGGGTATCCAAAAATATAAAAAACATCTAAAAAATGATAAACTTGAAATTTAACTATTTTTGGGTGATGCAAGATTGCCCTTACACCACTGGATGCTCCTGCATCATTTATCAACATAACTTTTCAATCGGTAAGACTCCATAGCCTCTCCCTGATAGCTTTTTATGAAACCCCCTACGACTTATTGGCAAAACAAGTTGCCTTCGGCAAGACACTACCCCGATGTATTTTAGTTTCACCGATATGCATATTCACATCATCAGTCAGTAAGACAATTCAAACTCGCCAAGACCATTTGCCGAATACCTTTAGCTTGGCCGAAATGACCTCTCCATGTGTTAGTCGGTAAAACATGTTGAGTTCGCCATGACTTCACTCTGATGAAAATTCCTTTGCCGAAATGACTCTCTTCAGTTGCCGAAACAAAAGAAGAGTCATGCCGATGATCTGCAACAAGTATATATTAGTGAAAAATACATAAGTCGGGGAGACTTTCACTATGTCTTGCCGAAATGGGTAATACAATGGAATGTGAAGGACTAGATGGATTCAATTGGATCTTATGAAAAAAACAAGAAAGATGCCATGAGGAGGAAACTTTATGCCTATGAAGACTTATTTTGGAAACTCCCAAATGCAATAGACTGTAAAAATTTCAAAATTTTACAGTTCTAACAAAATGGAAAAATGACATATATATGTGGTAGATATACATACCTGTTGGCTAGTCGTTGTTCCTATTGAATGCATTGCTCTTGTTTAGCCTCCATTTTGTCACTCATGCTCCCCAACAAAATAAAAAATGAAATGTGGTAAATGGCAACGTTTAGCTACATGGATTTGAAAAAATGTAGATAGAACATACCTATGTACATAAAAAAATGCATAAAAACATAATCTAGTTCGGCTTCCAAACACTTTTACTCGCAACTCCATTTTCTACCACATTAAAGTGATTAGGTACATTATATTCATCATACTTATGATAACAATCAACCCTAACTTTATTCTTTAAGTTAATTATTTATTCTAATAAAATTATTTTATTATGTAAGCTAGTTAACATATTTGTAATATAAATATAACAGTTGTTGGTGTAAATAGATGTTTTACCTATCTAGGTCCTATTTACATGTTAAGTCCACTTAGTTCCTAAGAGGGAATCTTTCTAGTTTTTGTTTGTTGTCACTTGATCTTATCTTATCTTTTGGCATTTAATGCTTGTGTCATAATTCATTTAATATTTGTTGGGGTAGTTATGTCAAGATTAAGAAACATATCATGATCTTGTCTAATTCTATCTCACAACTTTCCTTTATAAGAAAGGTGTCATGTACATCAATATTCAATCTGAAAATCTTGCATCCATAATCATAACATGGTATTTTTGCCATCTCTCTTGTGGAATTTATTGTTGTCTTGCACGTGACATTGGAGTGTTGAGGAATTCACCATAAACTCCTACATGGTATCAAAGTTTCAATGTTGCAAACTTCTTCCCATATCTGAGGGACAAATCTTGGCATGAAAATTTTATTGGGTGTGAGTTGGGGTTTCAAGGACCTCACCCAATCTAGGGCATTAGAGAAAGTCATGTTTACCTTCCATTTCATTAATTTCATCATGTTTTTACTAATCTACAAGGGTTTCAAGGAGGGTTTTAGTTGTCAAATCTTGGGGGTAATAGACTTTTGTTAGCACTTTAGGTGAATATAGACATATTTGTTGTGTTTAATAGGCTCGATAACCTAAGGATCGATTGTAAATTTGTCATTTTTTATACTTTTGTTCGGGGGCATCAAGTAATTTTTTCTCTACTTAATGAATTTTGTACTGTCATACAATACAGTCTGACGTTTTAGGGTTTGTATAGTCAAAAGTAGATGACATCTCAGAGGAATATTTGACATCTTCTACGTCACATCATAAATTTTCTATGCAATATTTGTGTCATTCAATAGTCACGTTGATGTATTGATTGCATCATATTCGTCAATACAACCTTATCTTTTTTCGATACGAAGCATTTATTAATTGTAAAGTTTTTATTAAAATAATATTGGTTTTATTAAAATCAATTGATGTTTTGTTTTAGCCCATGGTCATATATAAAAGGGTTATGGCCAATACCTACTACGTGGGAGCTTATGCCCCAACACCAACGACGTCCAAAAGTCAACGCTCTATCATCGTTGTTGGGTGACATTTATTATTATTTAAAATTAAGCAATAAACTTGAGGTCACATGGAAGACCAATTGCTACCTCCATGGGCCTATTTTTTCCCCCCAAGGCTCTAATTGGATGTTTTTTCAAAATACCATAACTTGCAATCTAAGAGGTCATTTTTTAGAAATGAGATATTGACAGAAAATTGGCTTCGTCAATTTCACACTGGTGCAAGTTATTTTCTAAAATTTTGTTGTTTGGAGGTATTCATTACTATTTGAAGTCAAATCTTCATTTTTCGCTCTGGAGCTCATAAATTTTGGCCATGATCTTCGGTTTTTATGATTCTTACAGTGTTGGAAAGGTATTGAGGAGCTCTATCAAGCCATCCATGCACTTTTTTTGTTTATATCCTAGGTATTTTGTGATTTTAATTCTTTCCTAATGGGTATCTTGAAGATTACTTGGATATTTTGATAGTTGGGAGGGTGTTTTTTTATCATTGTACTTCATTTCAGTACTAGAACAATGTTTTATCCTGTTGCTTCATTCAGATTCCAAGGTTTCTCCATATTGAGAGTGTTCCAGTGTTCTTTGGCATCAGGTCTATTATTTCTTTATCATGATTCCAAGCTTGAGTCCTTGAGTGACTCTAATATTGTTTCTAGCATCAGAATTATCTTTCCTTTGCTTGCCTTGATTAATGTTCCAATGTTACTCCACCAATGTGCTTCTAGTGTTTCTTTACAGTAGGTTATCTCATTGAGGGTGGCTGAATGGTCTCTTCTTCACCTCTCTTATGGGGGTCTTTTCCTCGAATGGGGTTTTGTCCTCTCATTCTTCATGAAGAGCATTACTATGTTTTATTTCATTTGGGGAGGAGTTTTGTCCCATTAGGTTTTCTCCTTTAATCCATTTGTGAGACATTATATTTGCATTTTTACATGGGTATTGTTGGGATAGTTATCTCATTATATAGTATTAAGACACATGTCATGATCTTGTCTAATCTTATATCATAGCTTGCCTCTATAAGCAAGGCATCATATGTACGTCAATATTCAATTTGATAATCTTGCATCCATAATCATAGCGTGATATTTTTTCCATTTCTCTCTTTTGAAAGTTATTTTTGTCTTACAAGTGATCCTAGGGTGTTGAGGAGTTCACCATAAACTCCTAAAACAATACACGAGTTGTATTATGAATATAATATATTGCATCAATTAATACATATAATTATATTATATTTATATAATATAGTTATTCCAATTTTAATATAATTTTGAAACAAAATAATTATTATAGTTAATAATTTAACATAGATATTAATATTTATTATAATACTTAGTAGTATATTATATATGTTCTTTCATTTATCCTTTATTCTTTGATGAATGTTCATATCGTGTTCCAAATGCACTAAGCATATATGTAAACAAGACTATTGTGAAAAGTTTATGTGAGTAATAAATGCAATTATTAATCACAAATCATAGAAACAAAAGAAATAAATTATCTAATTAAATGCAATGCACTTCATCTTGGTTATAGTAAGTCTCAATACTTCAAAATGTTGTTTATTGGTAACAACAAGGTAATGATCAAAGAATTGAAAGCATAACTCTCTAGCACATTTAAGATGAGAGATCTAGGGGATGCAAAATATATCCTTGGTACAAAGATCAACAAAGATAGAGGTAACAAAAAGCTTTGCCTAAGTCAAAGCAACTGTGTTGATACTATTTTTAAATAGTTTAACATGCATGATAGTAAACCAATTAATATTCCTTTACCAGTTGGCACGAAGTTGTGGACACGAAAAAAGTAACCCTTCTACTTTTTCTCATGTTCAGGCCCTCCTAGTGGCTTTGGGGTTGATTTTGCCTATATTTAATGTTGTAATGTGGCCAACACATTCATATTAGGTCTTGCACCCTTGAGAATCATTAAGAATTATAGGATGTCTTGTAAAAGTGTTGTGAAGTGTTGT
This sequence comes from Sequoia sempervirens, assembly GCA_007258455.2. NCBI lineage: Eukaryota > Viridiplantae > Streptophyta > Pinopsida > Cupressales > Cupressaceae > Sequoia > Sequoia sempervirens. Next base: position 169,583 of record VDFB02387761.1, on the reverse strand, counting down.
AACCCACTTTCACACTTTTCTAGGACCCTTTTATTATAATTCACCTAAATAACCTCTTTTTATCACTTACCAAGCCGTTTTGTAAAGAGTTGTAACAAACTCTCATGCTTTTCTAGACTTGTCATCACTAATTAAACCCTTTATTATGTTTAAATGACCCCTTAATGCATTTTTCATCCATACTTAAGTGTATTTTTTAGAATATTCTCGTTAAACAACATTAAATACACTTCAATCCTTGACACCCATTAAAATTTCCCTAATGGGACCAAGTCGCCACCTGGGGCGACTTAGTCCCACTAGGCACAAAAATCAAAATAATTTTAATTTTCTAGTGGGATTTTATTCTCTTGACCTTGAGGTCAGCTTGTGATGTGTTATTTTTGGGAAATATTGGAAAATCAAGTATAAATAAAGGGTTATTCCTCACATTTTAATCCTTTTTCATTCACTAAATCATTCAAGCAATTCTCAAGCATTCTAAGTACTTTCAAACATCCATTGGAGCAATTTGTTACATATCTTCAAACTTCAACATCAAGGGTTTGGTGATTTTGTGACATTGCATGTTATTTATTCATCATTCTCTCTTTATTTCATTTCATTTTATACAGTTTGATTACCAAATCAAGGTTTGACCAAGGCAAACCCCTATTCTCTAACCCTTAACCCTTTTCCCCCTCTTTGCATGTGTGTTTTGCAAGTCTTGTATGCAGATTTATCAAAGAGGAAAGTGTCAAAAAGTGGTCAAAAATACATCAAACTCATTCAAGTCAACAAAGCCCTAATTGAAGCTTGGAGACCTCTTTCAACCCATTTTCTGCATAATTTGAACCAAACACTTGTCGGGAAGGGAAGTACAGACAAAAAGCTACAAAATCCTATCCCAAATTTCTTAAGATTCCTAGGTGGACTAAGTCACCATATATGGAAAATTAGTCCCATTTCCAGGCCTAAAAAGTGATTTATGCATTTCCAGATACCCACTTGGTAGATTCTTGTTCCAGAAGAATCTCCCCAAAATAGGACTAAGTCGCCCATCTTGGCATAAGTGTCCCAATTGGCTTCAACATCAAAATATGTAGGATACTAGAACCTCTCTACATCATACTTCCATTTCCAGGTGCACCTCCAATCTTGTTTAATTTTGTTACTATTTACTTGCATTCTTAGGTCATTTTGCATACATCACTATGTTTTCAAAAACTTTCATATCTTAGGTTTTGCATTAATAAATCATTTTTTTTATTAGTTTAGTGCATTAATACATTGTATTTAGGCATATTGCATCCATCCTTGCATTGATTTTGAGTGTAGACATTGCCCATTTTGGCCCATCTTTCTCCTTTTAGGTGAAAAACCCTAGAAGTGCTAGAAAGCCCTTGGGTGTCAAAATCTTTGTTTAGATTTTGGTGAACCCGACTTTTGAACATCTTACTTCTGATTTTAATTGCATTTGCATCCCGGGTTTAACTTGCATCAACATTGCATTAGGTATTTCATTATTTAATTTGCATCCTAGGGTTTTCAAAATTGCATTAGTGAAAAGCTCATATAGCTTGCATTTTTGCATCATATTTCTTTGGAAAACAATAAAATTCTGCATTTTCACATTGTGGTTGCATCTGTACATCTGAAAAGCATAAAATTTCATTTAAAACTTCTAAAAAATCATAAAAAAATCATCACTGGGACTAATTCACCACACTGGGTGACTTAGTCCTCCTGCACATTTTGCAATATAATTTTTGGCATTTTCTGCATCTTTGTTTTCTATTATTGCATTACTGCTATAGTTTCCAGAATTGTAGTTATCAACTTTTTCTTTCTCTTAGTTTATATTTCATTTCAATCCACTCGCATTTAGAAACCTTTGCATGAGTGTTTGGTGTCCTATTGCTAATACCTTAGTGAGATGAAGCTCAAGACTCATGTTATCCCACGATAATACACAAGTTGTGGATCTTGGATTGTCTAACGCTTCCACTCCTAGTATTGAAAATAGTACACTAGGCATGGACCCTACCTTTAGCAACTCTTTTCCTTCTAATAGCATACAAGTTGACACATCAATCGATCACATTCCACAAGAAAAAGTCATTAACATTCATGAGGACTTAACACATCTCCAACATTCACTGTGTCTTGAAAACATTTCAACCACTATGATTCCTACTATAGAAAACATCCATCACATGCCTGAATGTGATGAAGGCTTAAAGGTTATGAAAAAAATTTCTGAGATATACCACAAACATGTTCCTTCCATCTCTAGTACATCCCAACCAACAAACACTGTGGTTAGTGTTGTCAAATAGATTGCACCCGAATGCTTGAATAGTTAAATTCAGCAATCTATTGAAACATGGAATGATCCTCAGGCCTGTGGGTTGCCTAATTTTGAGGATCAATCTCTAGAGAGGGCTGGTTCCCTGATGAAAACCTCCTAAAACTAACTAGTTTGGCTGGGAAAGAGATATAAAGCTTGCTTGAATTGAAATCCTAAATCTACAAGAGGTGATTGCACCAAAATTATTGCTATCCTAAACCTATAACCAGCTGCAATAAAGTCATAAATTTATTTCACAATTCAATTAAGATCATGAAATTCACCAATATTTCACATGTAGGTTTGAAGTTTCAATGTTTGTGAGAGGAAAACTAGATTTCCACATATACAAATGATTAAAATCTTTGTTAAACACAACATGCAACTTGAATTATAACATGAAATCTTCTTGTTTTTTAAAGCATCAATGAGACAAAACAAAGGATTCGAGATAAAATCACAATGTTTAAATCAAATCATTCATATGACAATAAAACTCAAGAAAATATTGAGAAGGAAACACTATACTGAAAACTCTATTACAATGCTTGAATAAAATGTTGAGTTATAATGCCTCACTGTTGTATGTGTAAGCAGGAAAAAATAACTAGAATGAAAAAGATAAACTTTTTCAATATATATAATGAGAATGCACTTCAAAGTGCATGAACATGTAACTGAAAGTCAATTTCAGTGAGAAAATGACAATTCCAAGGTGAAATATGAGCATAAAAAAAAATCCCTGAAAATAAGGTTCAAACTCATGCAAAAATGAGTGAACTCAATCTTGAACTCGCAGTCATAAAGCTTGCAACTGATCTGTAACTCAAACTGAACTGGAAATCTCTGAATGTGGGCCAAAACATGCAAAATCCTCCTTGCTTTAATCAACTCGCCCTTGACAACTGAAACTCCATCCATTTTTGCATGATAAATCTTCAGTTAATAATTTGATATGAAACTAAAATAGAGTGCTAAAAATCTCCATGATTCGCATGATTAACTTGTCCTCCAGTTATCTCTACTCAAGTATTGCATGGATCTCTAATCAACTCATCATCACATGATGTCTTTTATTTGCATGTAAAGATGGATAATTAATTAAATGATTTATAATATATCATTTAATTAATTAACCTACATTGAGAATGCAAAAATAAAAGAAAGAATAATATAATATTAAATCAGAAGCTTTAATTCTCATCTCACAGTCTTCTTACATTATACTTAGCATATATGCGTTCACCATTCCAAAAATATTAGTCGACCATCATACATATTGAAATTTTTTTGATAATAGTCGACAACAATGATAAAAGAAATATTGAATTAAGAGTCAAAGCAGCCATAGGAAAAAATAAGACATAATGATTTATTAAAATCATTAGAGAAAAAGAAAACTTCAAACTTATATCGATTTAGGGCAGACAAAATCAAACCCTAATCATTCTTTTCATTCCCACTTTGCAACCTTGTGAACAAATTGTTGTGCCGCCATCATGGAGTAGGGTTTAAGCTCGACATCTCACTTGGTAATGTTGCTCTACGCTACTGTGGTGAAAGCCTTAGGGTTTGACACTGTAAAAAATTGATTTCGAGTTGGAGCTGAAACTTATGGACTTAGAGGCCGATATTTAAAGCTTGAACATCGAAGAAAATGGTGAAGGTAAATTTGTTCCTCTTTCTAACAAAAGCTTTGTAAAAATGAATGAGAATAAAAATTCACGGCTTCTATATTCCTCTTGACATATATTCTTCTTCTAGGTTTTTAGAAAAACAAATTGTATTTTGTATATGAAGATGGAACTCTTGTACACAATTTGCTTTTATTATTCTTTTCCTTTGCAATTCATGACCATGCTTACTTTGTCCTCATTTCTCTGTTGGTACCTCTTCACTGCCGTTGGCTGCCATAATACACTACTATGGAGCTTGGCCTGCGCACTTAATGTTGCCTTATGTCAATCTCCTGAAGCCTGAAGGTGGAAGAGCCTATGTAGGATCATGATTTTGTCGTTCTGGCCCTCCTTTCACTGTATTTCAAAATTCATTTCCTAATATATTTTCAATATGAAAGGTTGTGGACTATCAACTTTCTAGGTGCTTTTAAAATTTGACAAAAAACTCAAAACTTCTCCATTTTGTGCTTGTTCACTATCTCTGGCCGAGGCTTATGATAACCCCATCTGGGTATTTGCAATTCACTGTATTTTTGTATTTTTAGAACAAACCCTCACATACTTATGATAATAAGGAAACTAATGTGGGAATGTTGAGAACAATGACAAATTTGTATTTTGATTAAAAACCCTTAGATGGGTACTTCAGAGATTACCATGGTCTAATGGTTAAAATCCTCATTTATTTTAATAGTCGCAGCTATTAGATCTTTCCATTCCTTGAAAGATTGGCTACCCATCGAAAGTGATTCGTTCTTTGTATACATGCATTGCTCATTCATGTCTACCTTTTTTGATCTGATACAAATTACCTCTGTTAAGTCTTTTTGTTTGATGTCTTGATTTTTATTTAATGCCATTAAATTAACTTGAATATACAGGCTGGATCTCCATTTGATCTGGTTACTATCTCTTTTTGATTATGATGCTAAGAATTCACTACTCCCCTGCTGCTTTGATCTGGCACTTGTAATATGTATGTATGTTTGATAAATGATGATGCCTCATTGTGAATAGTAAAATTCAAATGTACTTCATATATATCTTTTGTTATTGCTCTGTACCTTGCTAGCATGTCAATGGCTGGTAACAGTTGTGACTATCATTTTCTATTAAATCCATGTCATGGATATTGTTAAATCTAAACTTTCTCTTACTTCTATTAGTAGCAGTTGAATTCTTATCTTTCTAGACTCATGACTTAATAAGCTGCATGCAGCAATATGATGAAGGCATTACCCTGTAGCACGATCCTTCTTCCTTACTGTGAACATATGAAACTTTGAAAATCATACATAAGGCTATCTTCAAAATTTGCAATCTCTCTTTTATCAAAAATTATTGAGAGAGTTCACTAAATTCTTGTCTTCAAAACTTCCCTTTGCCATTGAAACTAGTTGTCCTTCTAGATGACTGCTCTTTTATGATAGTGCTCTATTTCTCAAAGTCTCTTTTAGACTATGTATGAATCTTGAGTTCTTAGAATTTTTTTTTAAATAATTGATACTCTGTTCTCCCTTCAATATAAAAGAAGTCAATACCTTACTGAGATGCAAAAATGCGTGCAAGGTAGAGCTGAAACAAAGATAACAAATGAAATATGGCTGCTTTATGAATCTCTTCTTTGTTACAACAACTTTTCTTAATGATTGTAATTGATATCGACTCTCATGTGTAATTAGAGAGTGTCCTTCTGATATGTCGGGCTCTACCCTTATGGGAGCCTGTTTTACTCCACATATCTGATAAAATGATCTCAAACATGATGAACCTGTTCCTGCACATTGAAACAAACATGTTAGCAAAATAAAAGAAGCTGAAAGCTTCCATTGAGTTATGTTTTTCTTGATTGTCAGCCTTTCATCTGGTGAATGTTTGATTTAATGTAAACTACATTCCTATTGGTAGCACAAGCATAAGGAAAAATGTAATTCATCATTGCATAGAGTATAAATATAATGCCATTCCTTTATAATTTTGCAGGTTCATGGAGTGAGGAAACGAGGCTACAGCAGCTTGGAGACGTGATGACTAAAGACACCAATGAAAGTGATTCATCATTACAGGAAATGATGAATTGCTCCTCTTCTTTAGGCTTACGTTATTTTTAGTAGTGTAGTTTATCCTTGAATTGTGTATTCATCATTTGATTGTCATAATCAAATCCAGTTACTCTCGCGGCTTGTGCGAGATTCAATATTTTTACAAAATGAATAAAATGCATTATTATGCAAGTTCTCAATTTTCTATTTCAAATACTTGCACAATAAAACTGTAATTCAAATGTAACTTGATATTTATGATGATCAATGAATACTTTAATCAACAAAACATGAAATTTTTTGTACCTATCAATGATGAATTTGATTCAACTCTACCTATTTGAGCTCATATTGAAAAATAGGTAGCAATTAGTCAAGGAGGACCTAACACTCCTCATCCCTCCATAGTGGCATCCATACCTACCTATACCACTCCTCAAGTCACAACCACAATGCAACAGGTTACTAATGTGATTCCTTCCTCAACTATTCTTGCTAGCATTCCTAATTCTTATGTGGCATCACATGTTCTCTCCTCTTCCACCATACCATCTATAAGCATCCCCTTCACTTGACCTACCATTACATACACTCCATCACCGCTTTCCCTTCCACCTCCTACCACCTACACTGACCCTCTCATAACTTAAATTTTTCAAACTTTCTCCTTCATGCAAAAAAAATATCCACCATCAACCAAAATCATAATGGACCACCCACCTATTATGTTTGAAGCAACCCACTATCTTTGGAAATCTTGTAAACACCGATGCCACAAAGAATATAGATGCCTAGATTTGAGAAGTATGGAGGGAAGGGAGATAATTCTAACCATGTTAATGCTTACACTGCCTTATGTAGTGACTTTGTCCTTGATGATAAACTGTTATCCAAACTATTTCCTAGGACTTTAAAAGAAACTGCCTTAGAATGGTTTTCATCCTTAGAAAACAATTTAATTCGTTCATTCAATGAACTAGTTGATGCATTTATAAATCATTTCTAAGTGCATATGACTCCAAAGAAGACCTTGGCCAATTTGATGAGATGCAAACAACATGAAGAGGAAAAGATAACTGATTTTATCTCATGATACCAATCTCTTTACTCTCAAGTCGATGTCAAGCTTCCCAATCCACATCTTGAAAATATGTTTATAGAAAATTTGCAAACTAAACTTCAAGATAAACTCACAATGATGAAATTTCCCTCCTTTATGCACTTGTGTACCACCCTTTGTGATTATCACAACTCGGTTAGTAGTTGAGATGCCAAGTCCACTTCTAGTCGAGCTAAGAAATCTGAACATGTCAATCCAAACAATTCACAACCATTTAGAAAAAAAAACAAAGGGTTCTTACAGTTCAACCCCCTCAACAACCAACTCAATCCATCAATAACCAAGTAGTAGTTGTTAAATTCATGATACCTTATAGTTATGGAGATCCGAAACGACAGTTTACACCTTTACTAGACACTCTTCATAACATAATGTCCCAACATATATAGCAACAAATGATTACTTTACCTGTTGTTAAACCACTCAATCCTACTAAGCCTTTGCCTCCAACCTTTAAACCCAATGCTTATTGTCACTATCATAGACATTTAATGGACATGATATGGAAAATTGCAAGCATCTTAAACACCTTGTGCAAGACCTCATTGATTCCAATCGTCTATCTATTTCAAATGTTAATGTTCAAGGCAATAAGTTTGTTGCCCCTCCAAATCATAATTTGAAAATTTTTACCGATCCCATGCCCAAACATAATGTGTCATTTGTCGAAGCTAGCAAAACTCAAAACAATGATGTGATGAATATTCATACAGATATTGAACATCCTGATCCTATTCCACATACTACCACTATTAATCCCATGTATGAAATTGTAGGCGAGATAAACGTTATCCCTCGTAAGGGCCAACCTAAGAAATCTCTTGATATTACTTTCTCTTCTAAGGATATACTTCCAAATCTTCTTGATGGTCCTCTTTACATAGCCAATCGTATTTATGATAAGCCCACTAATGAGATACTCATAGATCCCGCCTGTGGAGAGAATGTGATCACTGAGGAATTTTTGGTATTACATGATATTTATCAAGATTATTATGGTAAAATAAAAGCATGGTTCAAAACACACAATGGTTTTTCTTGCCCTATGATAGGATCAATTGTCCTTCCATTATAGATAGGACCCAAAACAGTGGATGTCCCGCAGTCAGACCAGTTTCGTTTGTGGCTAGGCCATCCCTAGCTTCGCTCAATGAAAGTTTTCCCTTCGATCATACACAAATGTTTAAAGTTTCTTCTTGAAAATGACATATTCATTGTTCACCATAGTGGCTTTAACCCTTTTTCTTCTAAAGGAAACTTATCCTTATAATCCTTTTGGCCCAAGCCCATGGAACCTATAACGCCTCGCAAAGACTTATTTTTCATTACTTACCAAAAGTTCAAAGCAAAGAAAATTATAGAATTGTCTCTCCACAACACATCCCCGTCCACTCCCGACACTCCTATCCTAGATGAAACAATGCTTCAACCTGAACAAGAACCAATCCATCAAACTCAACCAACACTCAAAACCTCCCCCACATCATCCAATTAACTGCGAGATAATGATAATAAATTTTTCATGCCTCCTCGTATAAAACAAGTTTATAAGGCGAAGGAGAAAGTGGACGAACAACCTTCCATGGTTTATTTTATTCCTCCCTTTAGGGAAGAAAATAAACCAATGGTTGATCAACCCACTCCATTACAAGCACAAATTGACAATAAAACCAAAAGAAATCGAGGAGCTAGGGAGCATAGGTGTCAATGTCGTGCCCTTGCTCGCAAGTCACAAGATGAAGAAAATAAAGAAAATAAAAATCTGCACTTGACAGAAGCAATGCATGACGACCCTCCTCCCTGATCACAAAAAAACTATCCCATACAACAACCACAACTCATGATACACCCTTCATTGGACATTATCATTTGTCCTCCTATCGTGATTAACCTAGATGACGATGATGATATTACTAAAATAGATGAAGAGGTGCATAATGATCTGAATACATTATTTTCCTCTTCCATGAGCTTAAACAAAAAATCTCCTACAACAAGTGTAGAACCTGGTACTTCCCCTAGTTTGGCACTTGCACTTGTCCCTTTAGCTAGTTGTTTGCCCTTGGCATATCCTGAACATGATTGGGAGGCAAATGACTTGCTCATCAGTTGAATTTCATTTTCCTTACTAGTATTTTGCATTTTCTTTTTCTTTTATGTGTTTGCATGTGCATAATGTGTTCCCTTGTGATGTGTTGTTTGATGTTCTCTCTCTCTTTGTGTCATTCTTTTATTTGTTCCTTCATTCTTCTATATGTCATACATCGCTTTCGCTTTCAGTCTTTTATCTTTTTCTCATATTTTCTCCTTTTGGGGATGACGCAAGGCATTGAGACCGAAATGTCTCTTTCATGTTGACCCAAAAGGCCCCTTTTCTTTTTCTTTTCCTTTTAAATTTTTCTTGTGTTTTCCTTTTGGGGATGACACAAGGCATTGAGACTAAAATGCATCTTTCATGTTGACCCAAAAGGCCCCTTTTCTTTTTCTTTTCCTTTTAACTTTTTTTTGTGTTTTCCTTTTGGAGATGATGCAAGGCATTGAGACCGAAATGTCTCTTTCATTTTGACCCAAAAGGCCCCTTTTATTTTTCTTTTCCTTTTATCTTTTTCTCGTGTTTTCCTCTTAGGGATGACACAAGGCATTGAGACTGCAATGTCTCTTTCATGTTGACCCAAACGCTTTTTCTTTTTCTTTTTCCTTTTTGTTTCCTTTTTACTTGTGTTTTCCTTTTGGGGACGATGCAAAGCATCAAGACATACTATGTCTCTTCCATGTTGACCCAAACAAATCTTTATTTTTCTTTGTTTTCTCTCTTTGTGTCATTCTTCTAGTTCTATGTATTTGGGGAATGATGATAGTTCTGTTACAAAACATTGCAGCAACGAACATACTGACCCCAAATCCATAGATCCCTTATGTGTTTGGTGTTTTCATTTTGGGCGTAACTCCTTTTTTCTTTTTCCTTTCTCTTGCATGATGTAGCCTTACTTGGAAATGTATGACTTGTCATAGGGGCTTTCTAAGTTGGCTCTCATGTCTTCTTTCTTGTTTGCATTTTTCCTTTGCTACTTTAAAGTAATTGCCCACAATACAGTGTGTAGCAATTCCTTTAAAGTGGGGGCATACATTGGCATTATTCATTTTGCATTTTTCCTTTTTCTTGGTTCTTAGTGCAACCTTCTTAATTCATACGATGTGTTTTGTCACTTTGTGGATGACATTCGATGTAATGTCCTTCATGAGCGCGATCCATCTTTCCTCTTGGTGGCTTGATGTGACACACCACATCCCCTAAGTTGCAAATTTTCTATCCTTTGATTGGTCCTCTCTTGGAGACATTAGATACAATGTTCCCTAAGTTAAACATCTCACATGAACTAAGCAAGACCCATTTTAACATCTTTTGCATTTGTTATATGGCCACCTTGCATAACACAACTTGCATGCTTGTAGTGTCATCGCATTTGTTCATGAGCTCCAATCATACAAAGGTTTGCTTGTCTTGTGAAGCTCAAAATGCCATTTTGTTTTGTGGCACCTTGTTAAATTTATCAAGAGGTATAACTTTGGTATGGTTGAGCAGGAAGCCCATTCTAAGGCATGAATTTTCCCCATAGCCACCTATGTGTGTGTGTGTGTGAGTGCATACCAGCTATGAGTGTATGTTTCTCACCTTTTTGGCCTTCTCACCCAATGGACAACCATGAGTTTCATCGCCTTAGAGTGAGTATTAATTTATTTTTCCAAACAAACAACCTAGATTTGATCCACAACGGGATGGACAAACAATCAAAGCTTGATCCGACTCTCTCTTTCCCCTTCTCTCCCTTTCATTCTTTTACATCATTCTCATGTGTGTATTTCTTGCACTCATGTTTGGTTTTCCATAGGATCTTCATCTTGGGGGCTTGATCATCCCTCTTGATCGTTGTTATCTCATCTTGCTAGCATTAGTTCATTGAAACCCCTCTTGATATGCATGTTCAACTACTTTAGTGTGAGTTTGAAGTAGGTTCATCCTCTCACTAAAGTGGGGGCTAACTGTGGACACAAAAAAAGTAACCCTTCTAATTTTTCTCATGTTCAAGCCCTCCTAGTGGCTTTAGCTTGATTTTTCCTAGATTTAATGTTGTAATGTGTCCAACACATTCACATTAGGTCTTGGACACTTGAGAATCATTAAGAATTCTAGGATATCTTGTAAAAGAATTGTGAAGTGTTGTAACCCACTTTCACACTTTTCTAGGACCCTTTTTATTATAATTCACCTAAATAACCTCTTTTTATCACTTTCCAAGCCTCATTTCAAAGTGTTGTAAAGAGTTGTAACAAACTCTCACACTTTTCTAGACTTTCATCACTAATTCAACCCTTTCTTATGTTTAAATGACCCCTTAATGCACTTTCTGGCCATACTTAAGTGTATTTTTGAGAATATTCTTGTTAAACAACATTAAATACACTTCAATCCCTGACACCCATTAAAATTGCCCTGGTGGGACCAAGTCGCCACCTAGGGCGACTTAGTCCCACTGGGCACAAAAATCAAAATAATTTTAATTTTCTGGCCTGTGATGTGTTATTTTTCAAGAAATATTAGAAAATAAAGTATAAATAAACGGTTTTTCCTCTCATTTTAATCCTAATTTATTCACTAAATCATTCAAGCAATTATCAAGCAATTCTCAAGCATTCTAAGTACTTTCAAGCATCCATTGGAGCATCTTGTTGAATATATTCAAACTTCAACATCAAGGATTTGGTGAGTTTATGACACTGCATGTTATTTATTCATCATTCTTTCTTTATTTCATTTTATAGGGTTTGACCAAGACAAACCCCTATTCTTTAACCCTTAACCCTGTTTCCCCTCTTTGCATATGTGTTTTCAGGTCTTGTATGCAGATTTGTCAAAGAGGAAAGTGTCAAAAAGTGGTTAAAAATCCATCAAAGTCATTCAAGTCAAAAAATCCTTAATTGAAGCTTGGAGACCTCTTTCAGCCCATTTTTTGCAGAATCTAAACCGAACACCTATCAGGAAGGGAAGTGTAGACAGAAAGCTACAGAATCCTGCCCCAAATTTCTCGAGATTCCCAGGTGGACTAAGTTACCATCTATGGAAAATTAGTCCAACTACCAGGCCTAAAAAGTGGTTTCTGCATTTCCGGATACCCATTTGGTAGATTCTTGTTCTGGCAGAATCTCCCCGAAATAGGACTAAGTCGCCCAACTTAGCATAAGTGTCCCAGTTGGCTTTAACATCAAAATCTGTAGGATTTTAGAACCTCTCTATATTAGACTTCAATTTCCAGGTGTACCTTTATTTTCTTGTTTAATTTTGTTATTGTTTACTTGCATTCTTAGGTCATTTTGCATACATCACTGTGTTTTCAAACAACTTGCATATCTTAGGGTTTCCATTAATAAATCATTTATTTTATTAGTTTAGTGCATTAGGACATTGTATTTAGGCATATTGCATCCATCCTTGCATTGTTTTTGAGTGTTGACATTTCCCATTTTGGCCCATCTTTCTCCTTTTAGGTGAAAAACCCTAGAAGTGCTACAAAGCCCTTGGGTGCCAAAATACTTGTTTACAGAAGTTAAGTTTAGAAATGAGTCCTAAATGTGATTTTGATCATGAGGAAATGTCTAAAATTTCATATACTAGTATAGTTGATAGTTTGATGTATGCAATGGCCTTTATAAGACCAAATATAGCCCAAATAGTGGGAGTTCTAAGTAGGTTTATCTCTAACCCTGGTAAAGAACATTGGACTTATATTAAGAGGGTGTTTAGATATTTACAAGGTAATTTTGATTAATATTTGTTTTATCATGGTGTTAATAATATTGATATTATGTATAGATCATTGGAAATATAAGGTTTTGTTGATTCAGATTGGGAAAGAGACCTGGACAGTCGGAGGTCAACAAGTGGCTATGTGTTCACTTTGTTTGGAGTTGTGGTTAGTTGGATGAGTAAGAGGTAGTCAAGTGTCTCTTTGCAAAATATAGTACCCCATTGATTAAATGTTTCTTATAGACCATGGCTAACATGTTCCCACTTAAAGACGGTAGGAAAATTTGTAAAGATAATGAAATGGATATGGGTAGGAAGAAGGGGGTTAAGGATTCATGCAAAGGATTGGATTAAAGGTATGGAATGAGGGATGAAGGTTGGATGGAAGTATGGAATGGAGTCATTATGAGGGAATGTGGGCAAGAACAACATTAGCACACACCTTTAAGGGTGGTGAAAGTTGAAGGATTGAGAGTGGGTTGGGGTAATAAACTTGGGCATATAAGGACCCAAATTGGATTTGGACAACGAGGAAAGACTTCTAATTGACTTATGAGATGGAATATTCTTAGACGGAGGAATGGATGATGGTGGAATAATTAATTCTTTTGAATTAGCAAGTTGGGATACTAATTTTGAATTTTTATTTGAATTCATGAATTCTTTTGCTTTCTTTGGAACCCACATTGTTTTCACTTTTGATTTTTCTTTATAGCATTTTCATTTTTTCTTAATTGGCACCTTCCATTTTCTTGGAAATGTTTTGCTTTTGATTTTGGAGCATATTTTTCTTTATTTTGGCATGTATTTTTAGTGAGACATGATGGTATTTAGGTTTTTGTGGATTCTTCAATTTATGCATTTCTTGTTTGGTATCCCAATTGCTTGGATAGGCCATAGAGGGATTTTATGAAAAAAGAGGATTTGGAAGTGGAAGGTGTTGGAAGGAATTAAATGGTATGTGCCTTTGTTGTTATTGAAATGGCATGTAAGGATATGCATTAGGAACATATGGGCCCAAGATAAATGGAAGGGTTAATGGATAGGGCCCAACAATAGATGGCAAAGATGATGGAGGAGGTGGACATATTGATCTAAAGGGAGGAATTTTGTGTTTGAAAGAGCTACCAACATCTTGAGTAGGAGGTATGTAGCCAAGACCATAAGAATTTATATGTGTTTTAATATTGGGGTGTTCAACTAAATGGAATTCATGAAGGCGTGTGGTATTGTAGGAGAAAACTAGCTTTTATAAAGGTGGATGTACCAAGCTTATATGTTTGTGGTTCATGAATGGATCTTGTGAAAAAATAGGATTATCATGTGATGTGAGGGAAATTCTTATACCTTGGGGGTCTTGAATTTATTGAATGGATGGTTCAAGCTTTATTGAATGAATCTATGGACTACGATTACGGTGTGGAGTTGATAGACTTGGATCATGAGATGGTATGGCATCATGACATGGAATGGAATGATGAGATGGATTGGGATAATGAGAGGAAGTACTTTGATCTTCACATAAGGGATGATCTATGATGTCATGCTTTGGATCAATGAGGTCAAGTGAGTGACATGGTTGACTTTATATAGGTGCTATGAAGGTGGAAAAACATGAAATGGATGAGGATGGATAGTTGTTGGTTGAACATGAAATATATTTTGGTTTCCCTTGTCAATGGAAGAAAAGGATGACATAGAGGGTGACATGAGTTGGGTATAAGTTTCAATGGTATGAGTTGGAGAAATTTGAAAAGATGTTGAGTATGAGATGGAAGATGGAGGATATGTTATGCTCATCTTGATCCATGGTTTTAGGTAGGTTTATGGTTTTTCTTGATTGATTAAGATTTAGATCTTGAATAACCCATCCCACTATGGAAGATCATACAAACCTTCAAGCATATATACATTCTAATAAACTATGGTCTTCAAACGTATCTTTGGATGTTTGAGAAATGCACAAACATAAATAATCTATATAATAGTGAACAACTTGTTGCAATGAGCACTTTTTGTTTTGTACACTATAACAATGTATTGAAGATCGCCTTCATATTGCAGGCTGGAAAACATAATGGGTTGTGACTCACTTCTCAATTCCTATTCTATAGACTGTAACAAGACAATGTATTGAAGTTCACCTTCATATTTTATAACAACCCTTGGTTTGAGTAAACATTGCATTTGAATATCTCCATACGTTTGGAACAGAAAATACACATAATAGTTGTAGGTTGGAAAACACACAGGGTCTTTACTCACTTCTCAATTCTTGTTGAATGCTCAAGGGTGTAGAGTTTTGGGTGGAGTTGCAGTGTGGGGGATACATAAAAGTAACCAGATGGAGGTGAGGGTTGACTAACTAATTGGTTTGTTGCATGTAGATGGTTATGGAAGAGTATGTGAGATGTAGGTTGTATAACACACAATGTTTTCTAACATGCAATTATACGTAGATAGTATGGTTGCAATGAAACTCTTTTGATTTTTAAACATTAAGAATTTAATGAAAGTCACCTAAAAAATTTATAACTCTTTGGTGGACTAAATTTTGGGTTTCAATATTGTCATATGATGGTAAAAGAAAATGCATTGAATAATTGTGGGTTGGAAAACATAATGTGGGATGTCAATAGATGCTTTTATGAGTCTTGCATTTCCTTTTGATGGGAAACAAGTTGAGGAACATAGGTATTGTGATGTTCATCTGTTGTTAATGCTTTGAGCTTGCAGATTTGTAGCCTTTTTTCCTCCTCACTTGTGACTTCTGCCAGTAAGAAGACCACTTGGTTGAAAAACATCCCCTCTGCAACATCTAAATTGTTACAAAATCATGCACTAAAAAATAAAAATTGCATAGTTGGTTCAATTTCATCTTCATATGCAACAAGAGATAGTGGTAGCCTTGTGTTTCCATTGCTCACCAATTTGGATAGTGATTGTTGAGTTGTTGAGGAAATGGTATGGGCTTGGATTTTGTTTAAAGGGATAATCATTACTCTTGTAAGTAAATGTCCTATTTGAAGTGGGAGCTTTCTTGTCTATTTTGTATCCACTACCACATTACACAAATTCCCTGCTCCACCAACATCTAATGCAACTGCTGTGGCATCTTAAAATTTTATCAGTTGTGCAACAATACCTTTGAATTTTGACCTATCAATTGTGCAACAACACCTTTGAATTTTGACCTTTATTAGTTGTGCAACAACACCTTTGACTTTTGACCTTTATCATTTATGCAACAATACCTTTGACTTTTGACCTATCAGTTGTGCAACAACACCTTCCATTGTTGTGTTTGTTTTATAAAATTCATGTCTTTTAGATTGCAACTCTCTTTGAACAACATTAAGCTCCTCTTCTTTTGACCATGACAACTTCTTCTTGTGTTTTAATTCCTTTTCTAATTGGTTAATTTTAGTATTCGGTTGTTTTGCTCTAGTTTTTAAGCATTTCCAGCTATTGTTTTTGTAGTGTCATTATCATTAGAGTATGTAGATGTTTCTTTTGGAAAGCTCGTTACATAACTTATCTACCTTTTTAGATAAGACTTTCATGCCTCCACCCAACTAATTCTCTTTTTTTGCACTTAGATCTGATTTTTCCTTTTCCTTATCATCCATTTTCAATTGTATTTGTTCTATGGAATTGCTAACTTCAAGAATGCTTGGCTTCATTTGTTCAACTCCACTTATAGCATCATCTCTCTCTTTCTTTTGTTGCAAAAATTCATATGGAATAGAAAACCTTTCATGTTAGTCCACTTTTGCATTGCCATTTTCCCCTTGCACATACTACACATGCTCCTTCCTCCACTTCTCATGAGCAAGAACAACCTCTTTAATCAATACATTATCTATCTCATTCACTTTGGTTTGCTTCTTCTCAAGTGTTTTTAGAGAAGATTCCTTTTTCATTACATACTTTCTAGTACGTCCTCATAATTTATTTTATTACTAGCATGTCATAGAATTCTCATAACAAATATTTTTGGGAATTTGTCAGATTTGTTGCAGGCAAAGGGATAGAGTTTTGAATTTATTGAATACTTTCATGTACCCTTGCAGCTGCTTTTTTCCCAACTTTGAGAGTGTATTTATGATTACATAATCCATATGTTTCTTTTAACAAGTTATTTGTAACAAGTGTATTTATGATTACATAATTCATATGTTTCTTTTAACAAGTTATTTGTAACAAGTGTATTTATGATTACATAATTCATATGTTTCAAATAAGACTTTCATGTCTCCACCCAACTGATTCTCTTTTTATGCACTTAAATCTAGTTTTACAATAGTGAGTGGGTTGCAGTTTTTATAACACCCTATGTTTTCCAATCTATAGTTTTACAAAATAGTATTCATGTAACTGAGCCCTTTTGTTTTCATAAATGTATTGTGATATTTATTTATTTTCTCAAATAGTGGATTAATTAGTAGTTGCAAGTAAATAATAGTTTTTTCTACATGCTCATAGCACTATTTGTTACTGACGCTTTTTTCCATTTTTTGATAGTACAATTGAAAATGTTGAACTCAAGGATTCACATCAGCCAGCTTCCTAGCGACGTTTAGGAAAATAATGAGTATGTTCAATACAAAGAGGTTGCATTCTGCTTTTAAATTCAATTTTCAGACTGTGGAGAATGTGATTCATAAGATCAGTAGATTTTTGGAGCCCATGGAACCTATACTCCCCTATTTTGAGGCTGATGTAGCATGTGGGTTCCTCTCAAACTCCATGGACCTGCTCACAAACCGTATTGTGGTTCACATTCTATGTGTGAAATATGTGTGGAATTCGGTGGTAAATACAAAATGACTTGATGAAGCATTGCAAAGATATGATGTTGATCACGGTGTATACCCCATTGGTGGAATCTTTTCACGTTCCTTGCTTGAATTATCCTTAGATATGAGGTGTGTAAAAACAACGTTTAGCAGCAACCTACAACGTGAGGGTCCTGGATTTTTTGACCAAGCAATGCAATTGCATGGTCATGTAGTGGAGCCACACATCGAAAAAGATATACAGGAGATGTTTCGTACCCTCCACACACTAATAGATCACCTTGTACCAATTCCAAAAAATTATCAAAACGTTATTCAGTATCTTGGCTTAGGATGACCCTGTTGTTCGGATTAGGGCACAAATATTAAAACCAAATCTGATTAGGATCTACAAAGACTAATGTTAAATGAAAAATGGAAACTTTGAATTGTATTTTGTATTACCGTTTTGAAACACTACTATTGAATGAAATATATTTTACATATTACTCTTTATTACTGTATTTTGTATTACTATTATTTACTTGCAACTACTAATTCATACACTACTTGAGAAAATAAATAAATATCACAATACATTAATGAAAACAAAAGGTCTTAGTTACATGAATACTATTTTGTAAAACTACAGATTGGAAAACAAAAGGTGTTATAAAAACTACAACCCACTCATTGTTGTAAAGCTAGATCTAAGTGCAGAAAAAGAGAATCGGTTGAGTGGAGACATGAAAGTCTTATTTGAAACATACGAATTATGTAATCATAAATACACTTATTGCAAATAAATTTTTAAAAGAAACATATGCATTATTTAATCATAAATAAACTTGTTGCAATTAACTTGTTAAATGAAACATATGGATTATGTAATCATAAATACACTCTCAAAGTTGGGCAAAAAGCAGCTGCAAAGGGTGCGTGAAAGTATTCAATAAATTCAAAACTCTATCCCTTTTCCTGCAACAAATATGATAGAATCCCAAAAATATTTGATATGAGAATTCTATGGCATGCTAGTAATAAAAAAATATGAGGACATATTATAAAGTATGTAATGAAAAAGGAATTTTCTCTAAAAACACTTGGGAAGAAGTAGACCAAAGTGAATGAGATAGATAATGTATTGACTGAAGAGGTTGTTCCTGCTCATGAGAAGTGGAGGAAGGAGCATATGCAATATGTGTAATGGGAAAATGGCAATGCAGAAGTGGATTAACTCAAAAGTTTTTCTATTGCATATGAATTTGTGCAAGAAAAGAAAGAGAGAGATGATGCTATAAGTGGAGTTGAAAAAATGAATCCAAACATTCTTGAAGTTAGCAATTCCATGGAACAAATACAATTGGAAATGGATGATAAGGAAAAGACAAAACCAGATCTAAGTGCAGAAAAATAGAATCATTTTGATGGAGGCATAAAAATCTTATATGAAAAGGCATACAAGTTCCATAGCAAGCTTTCCAAAAGAAACATCTACATACTCTAATGATAAAGACATTGCTAAAAAAATAGTTGAAAATGCTCAAAGTGGAGCAAAATAACCGAAGACTAAAATTAACCAATTAGAAAAGGAATTAAAATACAAGAAGAAGTTGTCATGATCAAAAGAAGAGGAGCTAATTTTTTTTGGAGATAGTTGCAATCTAAAAGATAGGAATTTGATAAAACAAAGACGACAATGGAAGGTGTTGTTGCACAACTGATAGGTCAAAATTTAAAGGTGTTGTTGCACAACTGATAAAAGTTTAAGATGCCACAACAACAGTTGAATTGGAGGCTGGTGGAGGAGGGAATTTGTCTAATGTGGTAGTGGATACAAAACAAACATTAAAGATCCCACTTCAAATAGGACATCTACATATAGGAGTAATGATTATCCCTTTAAAAAAAATCCAAGCCCATACCATTTCCTCAACAACTCAACAATCACCAACCAAATTGGTGAGCATGGAAATGCAAAGTTTCCACTATCTCTTGTTGTATATGAAGATTAAATTGAACCAACTATCCAATTTGTATTTTGTAGTGCATGAGTTTGCAGCATTTCAGATGCAACAAAGGGGACATTTTTCAGCCAAGTGATCTTCCTATAGGCAGAAGTCACAGGTGAGGAGGTGAATTGTATGGGCTTGGATTTTGTTTAAATAGATAATCATTACTCATATATGTAGATGTCCTATTTGAAATGGGAGATTTCTTGTTTGTTTCATATCCACTATCACATTACATAAATTCCCTCCTCCACCAACCTCCAATGCAGCTATCGTTGTGGCATCTTAAACTTTCATAAGTTGTGCAACATCAGCTTTGAATTTTGACCTATAAAATGCTTTGCAAGACCATTATAGGTAAGTTGAACATTTACTACAACTATTTTGTGCATTTTCTATAAAGGGTTGTTATAAAATATGGAGGTGAACTTTAATACATTGTTTTGGTACATTTTGCATTAACAGAAAGTGGTCATTGAACAAGATTTGATAAGTGAGTCACAACCCTGTGCATTCTCCATCTTGAAACTATTATGTGGTTTTTCTATTCCAAACGTATGGAAATATTCAAATGCAATGTTTACTGAAACCAAGGGTTGTTATAAAATATGAAGGTGAACTTCAATACATTGTTTTGTTATAGTATGCATAACAAAAAGTGCTCATTGAACAAGAATTTAGAAGTGAGTCACAACCCTGTGTGTTTCCAATCCTACAACTATCATGTGCATTTTCTATTGGAAATGTATGACGATATTGAAATGGAATGTTTGCTCAAAGTAAGGGTTGTTATAAAATATGAAGGTGAACTCCAATACACTATTTTGTTATGGTTTGCATAACAAAAAGTGGTCATTGAACAAGAATTGAGAAGTGAGTTACAACCCTGTGTGTTTTCCATCTTGCAACTATTATGTGCATTTTCTATTTGAAACTTATGATGATATTGAAATGGAATGTTTGTTGCAAGTAAGGGTTATTATAAAATATGAAGGTGAACTTCAATACATTGTTTTGTTATAGTCTGCATAACAAAAAGTGCTCATTGAACAAGAATTGAGAAGTGAGTCACAACCCTATGTGTTTTCCATTTCCTACAACTTTTTTGTGCATTTTCTGTTCCAAACGTATGACGATATTGAAATGGAATGTTTGTTGAAAGTAAGGGTTGTTATAAAATATGAAGGTGAACTTCAATACATTGTTTTGTTATAGTCTGCATAACAGGAAGTGCTCATTGAATACAAAATGAGATGTGAGTCACAACCCTGCATGTTTTCCATCTTGTAACTTTTTGGTGTATTTTATGTTCTAAACATACGAAGATATTCAAATGAAATGTTTGTTGAAAGTAAGGATTGTTATAAAATATGAAGGTGAAATTCAATACATTGTTTTGTTACAGTTTGCATAACAGAAAGTGGTCATTGAACAAGAATTGAGATGTGAGTAAACCTTGCATGTTAACCATCATGTAACTTTTTTGTGCATTTTTTGTTCCAAATGTATGACAATATTGAAATGGAATGTTTTCTAAAACTAAGGGTTGTTATAATATATGAAGGTGAACTTCAATACATTATTTTGTTACAATATTTATAACAGAAATTGCTCATTGAACAAGAATTGAGAAGTGAGTTGCAACCCTGTGTGGCAACTTTTTTATGCATTTTTTGTTCCAAACGTATGGAGATATTCAAATACAATGTTTACTCAAACCAAGGGTTGTAAAATATGAAGGTGAACTTAAATACATTGTTTTGTTATAGTTTGCATAACAAAAAGTGGTTATTGAACAAGAATTGAGAAGTGAGTCACAACCCTATGTGCTTTCCATCTTGTAACTTTTTGGTGCATTTTCTATTCGAAATGCATGACAATATTGAATGGAATGTTTGTTGCAAGTAAGGGTTGTTAAAAAATATGAAGCTAAACTTCAATACACTGTTTTGTTACATTTTGCATAACAAAAAGTGCTAATTGAACAAGAATTGAGAAGTGAGTCACAATCGTGTGTGTTTTCTATCCCGCAACTATTATGTGCATTTTCTGTTCAAAACGTATGATGATATTGAAATGGAATGTTTGCTGCAAGTAAGGGTTGTTATAAAATATGAAGGTGAACTTCAATACATTGTTTTGTTACAATCTACACAATAAAAAGTGGTCATTGAACAAGAATTGAGAAGTGAGTCACAATCCTGTGCGTTTTCCATCCTACAACTATTATGTGCATATTTTGTTCCAAGCGTATGATGATATTGAAATGGAATGTTTGTTGAAAGTAAGGGTTGTTATCAAATGTGAAGGTGAACTTCAATACATTGTTTTGTTATAGTTTGCATAACAAAAAGTGCTCATTGAACAAGAATTGAGAATGAATCACAACCCTATGTGTTTTCCATTTCCTATAACTTTTTTTTGCATTTTCTATTCCAAATGTATGGTGATATTAAAATAGAATGTTTTCTAAAAGTAAAGGTTGTTAAAAAATATGATGGTGAACTTCAATATATTGTTTTGTTACAGTTTGCATAATAGAAAGTGCTCATTGAACAAGAATTGAGAAGTGAGTCACAACCCTGTGTTTTCCATTTCTTGCAACATTTTTGTGCATTTTCTATTCCAAACGTATGATGATATTGAAATGGAATATTTGCTGAAAGTAAGGGTTGTTATAAAATATGAAGGTGAAATTCAATACATTGTTTTGTTACAGTCTGCATAACAAAAAGTGCTCATTGAAAAATAATTGAGAAGTGAGTCACAACCCTATGTGTTTTCCATCCTGCAACTATTATGTGCATTTTCTATTCCAAACGTATGATGATATTGAAATGAAATGTTTGTTGAAAGGGTTGTTATAAAATATGAAGTTGAACTTCAATACATTGTTTTGTTACAGTTTGCATAACATAAAATTCTCATTGCATGCGCTCACATTTGTAAGTAAGTTTGAAATAAATAATAAGACTTGAGGTGGCATTTCCTACTATTATTTGATGGCATTTGACATTGTTTATAATGAAATTTTACATGGCAACAAAAAGCTTCATGAAATCTGCAAGAACATAGTCTTATATTTTTTTAAAAAGAGGGGTAAACACTTTTGACCCAGAGCTATGAACCAGTGAGGTCACAAATGGGGGACCTCATCCTCAATATAAATTTTCAAAAACTACACCCCAAAGGGATTCGAGCCTTGATGGAAAGATTAACAATACAACTCAACAATCACACCATGCCACTATTGGCAAAAGACCGTAGTCTTCAAACATACCAAAATAATGTAATTCCACACCATAATTGTTCAATAATTACATGATCAAAGATAATGTAATTCCACACCATAATTATTCATTAATTACATGATTAAAGACTGAATGGAAAATGACTATTTGAACAGCCTCTCTTTGTTGGTATATGGAACCTAGTTAGACTCAAAGGTTAAATTTTCCCCACTGGCCGACATAAAAAACCCTATTTTTGTAACTGACATAAGTCTTAATAAAAGGCTAAGGGTTCAGGTTTTCCATTGACATTGTATTGTAGCATTTGCAATGGTATTGAGTTGCAAGGATTACTGGTTGTAATCGGTTCAATTTATTGGATAATAATATTGGACTCTCTGTTGGTGGATGTAGCCCAAGTTTGGGTGAACCACGTTAAATATTATCTCTCGCTGTTATTATTTCTATATTTTTTTTCATTCCTCTGTTTAATCTTTATTTGCATTTAATTGACATTTTCTGCATGCAATTCCTAACACTCTCATCCTCTCCTATAGTGCCTTTTATGTGCAATTGATGAAACACTTAGATAAAATCTTATAGACTTCTTTGGGTCCTTGGTACTGACAATGGGGTGATTCCACTTGCACAGATCCTCACTGTTGTACTTGTAACAAGAGGGTTCAAGAAAGACTCTACTTCGACCATTGCACTTTCAACACCTTCAACCTATAACAAACCCATCAATATAAATGACTACATTCAGCAATTAACATATGGATATAAGGAAAAAGCAACATTAGATATAAGTGAAAAGAAAGAGAATTAGTAGGGGGAGAGATGAAAGTCTTATTTGAAAATGCAGACAACTTTTATAACACATTTATTTATACAGAATGAAATCATTTATATGTACTGGTGGAGAAGAAATACAATTGGAAATAGATGAGAAAGAAAAGGAAAAATTAGACAGACCAAGAAACATCACCAATAAGGTCAAGGCCCAATTTTATCACTTCTTTGACATAAATTGAAGGAAATTGAGTAGGCTATTGTCAAGAATCAATAAAATTGGACCTTGAACTTATTGACAACATTTCTTCACACCCACCACTTCCTTGTTCATCCTTTCCATGTAACATAAATGATGTTAACATCACATCAAATTCAAATGCATGCAACCAATTCATTCAAAATATGAAAATACACGTTCAAAAGTAGATTTCAAAATTACCCTTTCTTCAACTTTCTTCTTCTAAAAGAACCAAGGATAGTGTGTTTTCTAATATACTGTCAAAACCAACATATTCATAATAGAAATTAAATTTTATAAATGAAATCACAAAGACACTCTAAAATCTGAGCAAAAAGCGACTACAACGACACATAAAAGTATTCAAGATATTGAAAACTATATCCAAGAAACGTTGCCAATAAGGTCAAGGCCCAATTTTTTCGCTTCCTTGCCAGAAATTGAGAAATTGGAAACCCATAATCCTATTACATCAATGTAGCAGGATAACGAATTTCCTATTCCTCAAGATTTTTGCCCAAGAAAATGATCTCCTCCCCAGGCACCCTTTCTTCTTGCTGCCTTGTCGAGGCACATTTTCCTGTCCCAAATGGACACTAACTTGCTCGTGCCCACCACTTCCTTGTCCATCCTTGCCCTCTAATGGCAGGAATTTAAATATCACATTAAATTTGAATACATGCAACCAATTCATTAAAAATTCAAAATACACATTAAAAACAGATTTCAAAATTACCCTTTCTCCCGCTTTCTTCCACTTTCCCTTTTAAAGTATGCATATGTGTTTGCCTGTAATATGTAAAAAATTTGCAAGTGTTACAAGATATTTAAAGTTCCAACATTTATTGCACTATTTGTTGTAAGCAAGCATATATTTTTTCAATCATAAGAAACACAATTTTAAGGTGGACTTCCTTACATTCTTGGTGTGTAGGAAACAAAAACATTTCACAAGCAAATAACTAACAAGGGACAATGTGTTTTCCAACATTGCAAATAATGTGAGCATTTTTTTTTTTGTAATCAGATGAAGATAGTGAAATGCTATTTTTACTGTTACAAATAACATTTAATATGATTATTCATTTGAAAGTATCCATGATGAGAAAAATAGTCGACCTCAAATGATCTAAAAGTCAACCTTTTTCTTTCATTTATAAGCAAGCTACCATAAACAATAAGACTTCATATGACATTGCCTACTAGTATATTTCATATTAACATAAATAAAATGCACATTATAAACACACAGCCAAATGATGCATCCATGGTTGGTTGTAATATGTAAAAAATTTGTGTGTTACGAACAGTTAAACTTCCAAATCTTTTTGCCACACTCTATTGTAAGCAAGCATATATTTTTTCAATCATAAGAGGAATTTCAAACACAATTTTTAGTCTAACACTTGTGATAAATTTTGAAGGTTCCTTTCATTACATTGTTTCTATTTAAATAAAATAAAATTTTGAATACATTCATACTATCAATATAATTTCTGGTGGGGGATACATAAAAGTATGCAAAATCAACTAAGGTGTCACCAACCAATTGGGTTCTCACTGTGGAAGTAACCAAAACATTTTCATTACATTCATACTATCTATGTGTAATTGCAGGTTCGAAAACATTGGGTATTATGAAACCTGTTGTAGACATCCAAATTTGATTGCTCCCATACGATCAAATTTACCTCTTTATTCATCCATTCCGTCAATATTAATTTATTTAATTAATATTACACTTCCCGCCTAAGGTTCTTAAAGTATTTAATCTAACAATTAAATGCTTTACCTTACACCTTTTTCCTCTCTAAATTAAATAAATACATCAATTTATTTAATTTAGTCATCTTAACCTTTTTGAATTAAAAACAATTTAAAATTCTTCTTTTATCTCTCCTTGTCACATCCTCTATAATCACTCTCTAATATGGATTAATTTAATTAATTCATGATTAAAATGTGCATCCTCTTAATCAAGGATTAATGTTACATCCTCCTACATTTGCCACTTGCTTTTAGTCTCTCATTAATTACCTTAATCAGGTATTTGCACAACCTTAATCAAAGTCATTAGCCACTTCTAGCACCCCCTTTTTAGTCAACCTTTTCATTTGAATTTCTTGGCATTGACCCTCTTTCTTGTGTGAATTTTTAATTTACATTTATTCATCCTAAGCCTCTCTCCTCCCCATGTGAATTTTTAATTCACATTTTATCTTTCCAAGACTTCTAGAACATTTGACTTGTCACTTCATCCACATGTGACCATTTCCCACCTTTTTGGAGACTCTCTCTTATCCATTAGATTCTCCTAAGAATGTAAATTTCTAATTCACATTTATTTCTCTAACCACTTTCTCATTTCCCATGGAGATTTTTTGAGGAATTCCAAAATTCCTCAAATGTCACTTTCATTCTCACTTGGGGACAAGAAGTTACTTTTTGAGGAAATATTCTCACTCCCCAAGGTACTTGGAAGGTACTTGTCCTTCCTCCACATCATGTAATCTCCTTCCACATCACCTACATATCATCTTATCCTTGGCCATCTCACATTCCACATGTCAAGATGTGAGGGCTTGTGAGTCCTCAACTCACCATAGCCCTACATCTTGACCTTGGTGGCTCAATCTCAACCATTGAATTCTCTATAAATTCCCCCTCTAAGGAATTTTCAACACTTAGTCATTTGAGAAACCTTATGCTGTCATTTTGTGCACTCATTTTACAAGCATTTTTCTCTCATCTAGCCATCCATTTTAGCTATTTGCATTTGCATCCCACCATCTAGTAAATCTTGCATTTAGCCACATCAATATCCATCTAAGGAGCATACAAAGCAATCCAAAACAAGGGCCAACCAAGGAATTTCAGCTGCAAAGATGAGGTATAATCATTTGCAATCTTCTTTCATTTTATCTCTTTGTATTAATAATTCCTTAGGCTAATCTTGAGGTGTTTCTTTGTGTTTTTCCATTGCATTTTAGTTGTTTTTGCACATTTAGAATAGGTAAAAATCGAGGATATCACACCTGCAACCCAAATGTTGTTTTCAAACCCTTTACAAGTAACAACCCAATTGGTTACTCACCCCTCAGGTGAATTTAGTCTTATATATCCCCAACCTGCAACTCCCTACAAAATGAGAAAACCTAGAACACAGTGTTTTCCAAGAACAATACTTGTTAAAATTTAAAACACATGTCTTAATCACATCAATGCCCTTCCCTCCCTTAGTGTACGAATAGCTTCTCGCATAGGGAAAAAAAATGTTGGCGTAATTCGATGTGATGGGACACCTTCTCGCTTTCCTCGCTGTGACATTTCCTCTCGTCTATCAGTTTTGTCACTTTTATCATCCATCTTGGAGGGCCCTACACTATGTCGTCTCATCATGCTATGCATGTTTTTATGTATGTTGTTATGTATGATTTTATGCATTTTTGTATGTACATAGATGTATTTTTTCAGGAGATTAGCTACGTCCATACAGGGTTTTACAACATTATATGGGTTGAAGGTTTCATAAATCATGCACTCACATCCCACAGTGTTTCCCAACCTACAATCATACAGAGTGTTAATGGTTGTTGGAAAACAATGGGTGTTTAAAAAATGATTCATTTCATTGCATTCCTATGGTCTAAATAACAAAATCTTTTCAAGACATTCATACTGTTGTGTAAAATTTCAGGTTTCAAAACAGTGGTTTTTCAAAATTTGCAACCCATACAATGTTTTACAACCCTTTACAAGTGACAACCCAATTGGCTACAAACCCCTCACCTCAATTCCATTGGTTTTTCATCTCCTCACCTACTCTCCAACCTTTCACTTTCAACTTGAAAATGAGAAAACCCACAACACAAAATGTTCCAATAACAATACCTCTTACATATTAAAACACATGTCTTAATCATGTCAAATCCCCTTCATGCCTACACTCAAAGGATAGCTTCTCGTGCAAGGAAAAGAACATCGACGTCATTCAAAGCGATGAGAAAATTGACCTTAGAACACTGTTAGGGGAGAAGCTAAAGTGTAGGAAAAGCACACCTATGTATGTAACATTATATCATAACCCCCATCCCACACACTAGACAAAATGCACTAACAGAAAGACTTGACGAACAATTAGGCATCTGCTGTCACATGTCCCATCGCTAGAGAAGGACCATGTGGCCAATGGGAAATCAAAGAGCAATAAAAAAATGCACCTAAACGTCGCTATTTTCCACATTTTCATTTTGCAACTTGTTGGGGAGCACGGGCAATGAAATGGAGTTGCAGGCATTTGTGTTTGGAGGCCAAATGAGAGCCGAGGGTCTACACTACTTAAACGCATTCGACAGGGCACCAAATTTATCTAGCAGGTATATAAATTTTCCATTTCTATATCTGCCATGTTCATTAAGAAAATGGGTTTTCATTGATGAGAAAATAAGGGTTTTCCTTGCGTAAAGGGTTTTCATTTGAAATACAGAGCTCTTTATGTGTTTTTGTGTAAAGGGATAATTAAAAGGATGCAATATCATCGTGCATTGTTGTTTTGAGCATTTCCCATGCAACACTCACACTTCAACGAGGAAACATCCTACATGTGAAATTTTGGGATATAGTAGGCACACAATAATGTAACATTTAAAAAAAAATTAAACTGAAAATTCTTTGCATTAGTCACAATAAGCATCTCATCTATAAAAAAAATCATAACTTCTTAATGTAAAATAATTTTTGGAAATTTAATTGACTAGTACACTTACAATTCAAGCTATGACAGCTAGAATCACCTATATTTAGTGCAGAAGCTTCACGTCTCCTCCACTTGCCCTTGTTTTCTTCAATTTTGTTTCCTCAAAGATATCAACCACCTGGAAGGAAGACATGTGTTAGCGATAGATTAAATTGGAAAATTAAAGACATTTGGTGCTACAAAGAATTATTTTTATTCCAAATTTCACCAATATAGGATTATATGTTGTGGTGAGTACAAAATTCCAGCTTGTATAGACAATAAACAAACATATTAAACTGTACAATGAGAATTTAATTTCCAATTTAACCTATCGTTAACACTAGTAATATATATCAGCAATTATATATGCCATTCTGCCATTCTACAGGAATTATGAAGCACTAAACGTTCTTTTGGATATATAAAAAATTCATCTCTCCTAACATATGAAAGAGGCCATAACTTGCAATAATCAATAAGGGCATAGAAGACAAATAAGAAGGATACTGTGTACCACTATCAGATTTTTGTTTATATCTCGTGTCTCTCAATGAACATCTAAATGACATATCAGTATCTAACCATTGTTCAATGATATTGTAAACTAAACCATTACTTATACAAACGACTGAAAAAATACAAATTATTGCAAAAATAAAGGTTAACAAGTCAACAAAATCCTTGTTGATCACCTCGATTGACCAAAAAATAGCAACTAATCTACCGACAAAACACACCTATGTACATACAAAAACACAAAAATATACACAAAAACATACATAGAAACACACATAACATGAAAAGAAGGTAAAATAGGATGTTAGTGCAGAAAAGAGAATTAGTTTGATGGAGACATGAGAGTCCTATGTGAAAAGGTAGAATTTTTTTGTAAACAATTTATTAAAAACAAAACATCTACATTCTCTAATCAGAAAGACACTCTCAAAGCTAAGAAAAATATTTGGGTTGCAGGTTTCATAACACATATTGTTTTCCAACATGCAATTATATATAGATAGCATGCTTCTAATGAAAACCTTAAAGTTTATAGACAATAAGAATGTACTAAAGTTCATTCACCTTCACAATTTATAGCAACTCTTACACAAAAAAATTGCAATTCAATTTCCTCATATGATTTAAAAATAAATGCAGAATATAATTTGTAGGTTGGAAAACACAATGTGGTTTGTCATTTATTTCATTTTTTACATTCAAAGCTACGTGGTGGAGAGCAAGGGCAGGAATGTCTTGAAAAGATTTTGTTAATTAGGCAATAGGAATGCAATGAAAGGCACCATTTTATAAACACCCATTGTTTTCCAACAACCATCAAAACTTTGAATGATTATAGGTTGGAAAACACTATGGGAGGTGAATGCATGATTTATGAAACCTCCAACCCACACAATGTTGTAAAACCCTTTACGGATGCAACTAATCTCCCGACAAAATGTACCTATGTACATACAAAAAAGCATAAAGACATACATAACAACATACATAGAAACATAAATAACATGATAAGACGACATAGTGCAGGGCTTTCCAAGATGGATGATATTTAATTGATGAAACCAACAGATGGGAGGAAACATCACGATGAGGAAAGCGAGGATGTATCTCATTGCATCGAATTATGTAGCATTTTTTGCTGTGTGCAAGAAGTTATCCATTCACTGTGAGAGGGAAGAGCATTGATGTGATTAAGACATGTGTTTTACATTGTAACAAGTATTGTTCTTGTAAAACACTCTATGTTATGGGTTTTCTCATTCTGCAAGTTGAAAGCGAAACATTGGAGAGCAAAGGGTCGTTGCAAGTGAGGGAGACGACCAACTGAGTTGAGGTGAGGGGTTTCTAACTGACTTTATGTATATAGGAGCCTCAACTTGGTTTTTTTGACTTACCAATTGGGTTGTTACGTCTAGAGGGTTTTACAACACTACATGGGTTGTAGATTTCTTAAAACTTAGTGTTTTCCAATCTCATTACATTCTTACTATCTAATTCACAAAATTCTCTCAAGGCAATCACAAAACATACCAAATTGAGGTGAGGGGTGAGTAACCAATTGGGTTGTTACTTGTAAAGGATTTTAAAACATTATGTGGGTCACAAATTTTGAAAAAATAGTGTTGCAACCTAGAATTTTACAAAATAGTATGAATGCAATTTAGATAGTACAAACAATGTGAGTATGAGTTGTCATTTTCAAATCTTTTTTTTCTGGCATGAGAATTGGAGGCAGACTGATGTGTGCATTTTTAGTTTGGAGAAAGAAGGGGGAAAACACTTTGTGTTTTATGTCTACACATTGAAAGTTGAAGGTTGGAGTGCGCATGTAGGAGATGGAGGAGAAAACCAATGTTTTGCAACCTAAATTTTACAAAATTATATGAATGTAATTTAGACAGTACAAATGTAATGAAAGGCACCTTATAACAAGTCTCACACAGAGTAAAAAATGTGTTTCAATTTCTTAATATGATCCAAATATACATGCACAATATGATTGTAGGTTGGAAAACACAGTGGGAGGTGATGTAAAAACATGATTTATGAAACCTCCAACCCGCAAAATGTTGTAAAACCCTCTACACACTGAATCCAAATACTTTACTGGGTGTTTACAAAATGGTGCCTATCACCACACTCCTATGATCTAAATAACACAAAGCTTTTCAGTACATACATATTGTTTTGTAAAATTGTAGGATGCAAAACACTGTGTTTTACAAAAATTGCAACCCACCTAATGTTTCAAAACCATTTAGACACTAGTATTTAAGGTACGTTTAGGTGTGTTTTGTCTATTGCTTTATGCTTTTTCCTGCAACTCCATTTTGTCGCCCAAGCATCCCTCCCCAGCAAATTGCAAAAAGAAATGTGGAAAATGGTGATGTTTAGAGTATTTTGTCTATTACTTTTTGACTTTCCTACTGCTCGCGCATCATTTTTCGGCAACGGGCACATGACGACACATGACTAACCATCTGTTAAGTCTTTCTGTCAGTGCATTTTTTCTAGCATGTGGAATGGGGGTTATGATATAACATTACATACATAGGTGTGTTTTGTCTACACTTTGCTTCTCCCCTAACGATATATTATACGAGTATTAAAGGTCGATTCATACAATATACTAGTATTTGAGGGAACAACTGAGAGGAGATAGTGTGTTTTCCAACACTACAAATAATGCAAGCATTTTGTTTGTTCTAATCAGATGAAGAAAGTGAAATGACATTTTGACTATAGCAAAGAGTTGTTCAAAAATTTGAAAGTGGACTTCATTGCATTCTTGGTCGTAACAAAACAAAACTTTTCAAAACGAACTAACTGACATGGGACAATGTGTTTTCCAACACTACAAATAATGTTGAGCATTTAATTTCTTCCAATTAGATGAAAAAAGGGAAAGGCCATTCTGCATCTATCCAAATATGTGTTTCAATTTCGTAATATGATCCAATTATACATGCATAGTATGATTACAGATTGGAAAAAATAGTGGGAGGTGAGGTGAGAACATGATTAGGAAACCTCCAACCCACACGATGTTGTAAAACCCTCTACACACTGAAGCCAAATACCTTATTGGGTGTTTACAAAATGATGCCTATCACCACATTTCTATAGTATAAATAATACAAAGCTTTTCAATACATACATACTATTTTGTAAAATTGTAGGATGCAAAACACTATGTTTTACAAAACGTGCAACCCACCTAATGTTTCAAAACCATTTAGACACTGCAACCTTTATAATGAGAATGTCAATGGGAAAATATAAGGTTTTGTTTGTGTGTACAATTTTGAGCTTTTTGTCCATTCCAAATTATGATTTTGAAAACCCGTCGGCACATAACCCACATTGTGTTTCAAATGAAAACCAATTTTCACTAGGAACAACCTTTATTTTCCCGTCAATGAAAATCCATTTTCGTAACAAACGTCCAAAAGGAAAAATTTAAAAGCCAACACAAAAAACCATAAAAACACACATAAAACCTCTGCATTTCAAATGGAAACCCCTATATTTTCTCATTAATGAAAACCCATCTTCCCAAAAAATAGTCATTCAATTCTTCACAGTGAAATTTGAAAACCCTCAAAACAAAAAAATATAAACAACTATGCATTTGAAATGAAAACCCTACATGCAAACAAAACATTTTATTTTGTCATCAATGAAAACCCATTTTCTTTAACGAATAGTCATTCAATGCTTCACAGAATACCCATTTGACGTCATTCAATGCTTCACATTTCCTACATAGAATGGAAAAATGACATATATATTTGGTAGATATACATACCTGTTGGTTAGCATGTGCGTAACGTGTTCCCTCATGATGTGTCATTTAATGTTCTCTCTCTTTGTGACATTCTTCTATTTGTTCCTTCATTCTTCTATATGTCGTACATCACTTTCACTTTCGCTTTTGGTCTTTTATATTTTTCTCATGTTTTTCCTTTTGGGGATGACTCAAGGCATCAAGACCGAAATGTATCTTTCATGTTGACCCAAAAGACCCCTTTTCTTTTTCTTTTCCTTTTAAATTTTTCTTGTGTTTTCCTTTAGGGGATGACTCAAAGCATTGAGACTGAAATGCCTCTTTCATGTTGACCCAAAAGGCCTCTTTTCTTTTTCTTTTCCTTTTAACTTTTTCTTGTGTTTTCCTTTTGGGGATGAAGCAAGGCATTGAGACTGAAATGTCTCTTTCATGTTGACCCAAAAGGCCCCTTTTCTTTTCATTTTATCTTTTTCTCGTGTTTTCCTCTTGGGGATGACGCAAGGCATTGAGACTGCAATGTATTTTCTTTGTTTTCTCTCTCTTTGTGTCATTCTTCCAATTCTATGTATTTGGGGAATGATGGCAGTTCTAAGCTCTTTAAAAACATTGCAGCAACAAACATACTGACCCAAAATCCATAGATCTCTTATGTGTTTGGTGTTTTCATTTTGGGGGCAACTCCTTTTTTTTTTTTCCTTTCTCTTGCATGACGTAGCCTTACTTGGAAACGTATGACTTGGCATAGGGGCTTTCCAAGTTGGCTCTCATGTCTTCTTTCTTTTTGCATTTTTCCTTTGCTACTTTAAAGTAATTTCTTACAGTACAGTGAGTAGCAATTCCTTTAAAGTGGGGGCATACATTGGCATTATTCATTTTGCATTTTTCCTTTTTCTTGGTTCTTAGTGCAGCCTTCTTACTTCATACGATGCGTTTTGTCACTTTGTGGATGAAATTCAGTGTAATGTCCTTCATGAGTGTGATCTATCTTAACATATTACATTCCTCTTGGTGGCTTGATGTGACACACTGCACCCCCTAAGTTGCGAATTTTCTATCCTTTGATTGGTCCTCTCTTGGAGACATTAGATACAATGTTCCCTAAGTTAAATAAATCACACGAACTAAGCAAGACTCCTTTTAACATCTTTTGCATGTTGCATTTTGCATTTGTTATATGGCCACCTTGCATAACACAACTTGCATGCCTGTAGTGCCATCACATTTGTTCATGAGCTCCAAGAATACGAAGCTTTGCTTGTCTCGTGAAGCTCGAAATTCCATTTTATTTTGTGGCGCCTTATTAAATTTATCAGGAGGTATAACTTTGGTATGGTTGAGTGAGAAGCCCATTATGAGGCATGAATTTTCCCCATAGCCACCTGCGTGTGTGTGAGTGCATACCAGCCATGAGTGTATGTTTCTCACCTTTTTGGCCTTCTCACCCGATGGAAAACCATGAGTTTCATCCCTCAGAGTGAGTATTCATTTATTTTTCCAGACAAAACAACCTAGATTTGATCCACAATGAGATGGAAAAACAATCGAAGCTTGATTCGACTCTCTCTTTTCCCTTCTCTCCCTTTCATTCTTTTACATCATTCTCATGTGTGTATTTCTTGCACTCATGTTTGGTTTTCCATGGGATCTTCATCTTGGGGGCTTGATCATCCCTCTTCATCATTGTTATCTCATCTTGCTAGCATTAGTTCATTGAAACCCCTCTTGATATGCATGTTCAGATACTTTAGTGTGAGTTTGAAGTAGGTTCATCCTCTCACTAAAGTGGGGGCTAATTGTGGACATAGAAAAAGTAACCCTTCTAATTTTTCTCATGTTCGGGCCCTCCTAGCGGCTTTAGCTTGATTTTGCCTAGATTTAATGTTGTAATGTGTCCAACACATTCACATTAGGTCTTAGACCCTTGAGAATCATTAAGAATTCTAGGATGTCTCGTAAAAGTGTTGTGAAGTGTT
This sequence comes from Sequoia sempervirens, assembly GCA_007258455.2. Taxonomy (NCBI): domain Eukaryota; kingdom Viridiplantae; phylum Streptophyta; class Pinopsida; order Cupressales; family Cupressaceae; genus Sequoia; species Sequoia sempervirens. The sequence goes on along the minus strand of VDFB02387761.1, from coordinate 134,543 downwards.
GTAACCCACTTTCACACTTTTCTAGGACCCTTTTATTGTAATTCACCTAAATAACATCTTTTTATCACTTACCAAGCCTCATTTCAAAGTGTTGTAACAAACTCTCATGCTTTTCTAGACTTTTCATCACTAATTCAACCCTTTCTTATGTTTAAATGACCCCTTAATGCACTTTCTAGCCATACTTAAGTGTATTTTTAAGAATATTCCTGTGAAACAACATTAAATACACTTTAATCCCTGACACCCATTAAAATTTCCCTAGTGGGACCAAATTGCCGCCTGGGGCGACTTAGTCCCACTGGGCACACAAATCAAAATAATTTTAATTTTTTGGTAGGATTTTATTCTCTTGACCTTGAGGTCAGCCTGTGATGTGTTATTTTTTGAGAAATATTAGAAAATAAAGTATAAATAAATGTTTTTTCCTCTCATTTTAATCCTAATTCATTCACTAAATCATTCAAGCAATTCTCAAGCATTCTAAGTACTTTCAAGCATCCATTGGAGCATCTTGTTGCATATCTTCATAATTCAACATCAAGGATTTGGTGAGTTTATGACATTGCATGTTATTTATTCATCATTCTTTCTTTATTTAATTTCATTTTATAGGGTTTGATTACAAAATCGGGGTTTGACCAAGGAAAACCCCTATTCTCTAACCCTTAACCCTGTTTCCCCTCTTTGCATATGTGTTTTGTAGGTCTTGTATGCAGATTTTTCAAAGAGAAAAGTGTCAAAAGGTGTTTAAAAATCCATAAAAGTCATTCAAGTCAAAAAATCCCTAATTGAAGCTTGGAGACCTCTTTCAACTCATTTTTTGTAGAATCTAAACCGAACACCTGTCAGGAAGGGGAAGTGTAGACAGAAAGCTACAGAATCTTGCACCAAATTTCCCAAGATTCCTAGGTGGAATAAGTCACCATCTATGGAAAATTAGTCCCACTGCCAGGCCTGAAAAGTGGTTTATGCATTTCTGGATACCCATTTGGTAGATTCTTGTTATGGCAGAATCTCCCCGAAACAAGACTAAGTCGCCCAACTTAGCATAAGTGTCCCAGTTGGCTTTAACTTCAAAATATGTAGGATTTCAGAACCTCTCTGCATCAAACTTCAATTTCCAAGTGTAGCTTTATTGTCTTGTTTAATTTTGTTATTGTTTACTTGCATTCTTAGGTCATTGTGCATACATCACTGTGTTTTCAAACAACTTGCATATCTTAGGGTTTCCATTAATAAATCATTTATTTTATCAATTTAGTACATTAGGAAATTGTATTTAGGCATATTTAATCCATCCTTGCATTGTTTTTGAGTGTTGACATTTCCCATTTTGGCCCATCTTTCTCCTTTTAGGTGAAAAACCCTAGAAGTGCTATAAAGCCCTTAGGTGCCAAAATCCTTGTTTACAGAAGTTAAGTTTAGAAATCAGTCCTAAATATGATTTTGATCATGAGGAAATGTCTTAAATTCCATATTCTAGTACAGTTGGTAGTTTGATGTATGCAATGGTCTTTACAAGACCAAATATAGCCCAAACAGTGGGAGTTCTAAGTAGGTTTATGTCTAACCCTGGTAAAGAACATTGGACTTATATTAAGAGGGTGTTTAGATATTTACGGGGTACTTCCAATTACTATTTGGTTTATCATGGTGTTAATAATATTGATATTATGCATAGATCATTGGACATACAGGGTTTTGTTGATTCAGATTGGGCAAGAGACCTGGACAGTCGGAGGTCAATAAGTGGCTATGTGTTTACTTTGTTTGGAGTTGTGGTTAGTTGAATGAGTAAGAGGTAGCACATGGTTGCTTTTTCCACCACATAAGTAGAGTACATGGCTGCTACACATGTCTCTAAAGAGGCATTTTGGTTACAAAGACTTGGGAAAGGTATTGGTTTTAATTGCAAGCAAATTAGACTTGAATGTGATAGTCAAAGTGCTATTTGTTTAGCCAAAAATCCTATGTATCATGCTTGTACTAAGCATGTTGATGTTCAGTATCACTTTGTGCGAGAAATGGTTGAGAGTGGGAAGGTATTGATTGAGAAAGTTGACACTTTGATCAATGTTGTAGATTATCTTACGAAACTAGTTCCTACAAATAAGTTCTCTTGGTGGAGGAAGGCCACTGGCCTTGAGTCTTGTACTTGATTTATAATAATGATTCCTTGTTTAGAATAATTTTAATGTATAATTTCAAGTGGGAGAATGTTGGGAATAGGATTCCATTTAATTTCAATCCTAAACATATTTCATGTATCTCCTAAGTCCTTGGAAAGTGTTCCCCAACACTAGGATTAGAAAGAGATTAAATTCGAATGAAATGAACATGTAAATTGAAATTTGTGATTATTCCTAAATGATAGGAACATGTGGGGTTGTCCAAGAAGAGATCCTACAAGATAGGAGCACATGGGGTGCCCACATGGAAGGTGGAACCTACCTTACTTCAGTTAACTATTTAGAGGATTGATAACACTTCAGTAATACATATTTTAGATCCTACAAATTAGGGTTGATATTTACATGAGTGGGTGGCAGTTTAGTTTAGTTTAGTTCTATTCAGTTAAGTTTAGTTCAGTATCAATTCAGTTTAGTTCAGTTATGGTTCAATTATCTTCAATTGCATGTAGTTATTTTGAGTTGAATGCTAGTTGACTTGAGTTGCATGACTAATGACTTCATTTGCATGATAGATAATAGGTGGATACTTTTAGTTAAGTGGGGATGATCAATAATGCATAATGTTTGCATGAATTGGTGGAGAGATATGTTTTAGTTAACTAAGATTGACTTGGGTCCACCTTGGTCACCCAAGTTGGCATCTTTCAGTTAACACCTTTTATATGAGAAGATATTTACAAGGCTCAGTCAAGTGAGCCCATTCTTGGGTGCCAACTTTGAGGTGAAGTTTGCAAGATATTTTCTTGACCAAAGTTCAGTTAAGTGTTTATTTTGGGGCCCCTAAATTGAGGAAGACGTTGGTTTGACTTCAGATTATAGTGTGGAACTCTACTTGCCCAATCTAGGCATAGATTTTTGTGAGGAGCTTTATGCTCTTTTTTTGTATAACTTTTATGAGTTTACATGCTCATATTTTGTCTATTAATTGCAGCAAGTGAATGAGAGTTCTATGAGAGTTTATTACAGGTTGTGAAGAAGGATTTTTGAAGGCAAGGAAGCATAGCAATCAAGGATTGATACAGTATTATTGTAATCTTGTACTACGGTTAAATAATACAAGCATTATTGATTCTGGTGGAGTTTTTCCTAAAATTTTTTCTCCCTGTATATGTTGTGTCACTTCTATCTTCTTGTCTCATTATTATACAATCTTCTATCTCTTTCTACAATTGGTAAAATTGATCTAAATAGATTAATCATACACAAAGAATTGTGACAAAGAACACTTAATTAGATCTATAGTCTCATTGTTTTACAAGTTTTAAGCTGCAATATTACCTTCATTTTCAACATTTGGTATCAAAGCAAGGTATACCAAACACTTAATTAGATTTACAGTCTCATAGTTTTACAAGTTTTAAGCTACAATATTACCTTCATTTTCAACATTTGGTATCAAAGCTGTTGACGGTGTTTTCTGCACAGCAACAACTCAGATAGAATACAATATTCTATCTCTCTTGAAAGGTAATCCTCAACAATAAATTACTGAAAATCACACCAAGGTCTCTCGGGTGTTAGGTCATAACAGTGCATAAACAGCTCAGATAAAATGTGAAATGCTGGTAATCACAATCGGACCTTACTACAAGCAAACTGTATCTTTCAACTTATCAGATCTGACAATATGATGATCTTAAATCCTAAATCTAACCAAATAATAAAGAAACAACAAAAGATACGGATGCAAGGAAGTGATAAGATCTAAACTACTGCTAGGACAAGCAATGCCAATGACATATATCTGGAACGGACCTATCTCAAATAACCAGTTCTAGTTCGACCCACAATGCAATCTTACAAGAACGGTGCAATCTTATGAGGAATACATATTTTAAAATCATAGAAATTCATCTACAATCGAACTTAAGCACATTGAATATACGGTCCAGGTTGACTTTACCAGCCTACTACAATCAGATAGTTACTGGGAGTATAGACTAGAGATAGCTACAAACATTCCAAATATGAAATCATGAACATCATTTATCAAACTGAAACTAATTTATTTCTGAATACTAAACCCTAAATCTTCAAGCAATTTGAAAGATAGAACAAAGGAACCATGCAAGATGGAATAACACAAGAGATTGCACCAGGAAAACCACAATGCCTTCAATTGTATTAATCACCAAAATGCTGCAACAATTCAACTGTTCTGATACAATATTTGCTTCAAGAAAATCAAAATACTCTAACTCTTGCTTTTTAATTTCTAATGTCTTCTTGCTAATGTCTAACTCTTTACAATGAGGCAAGAATGCCTATTAATAGAAAATCCCAAGGTATGTCGGCCCAGCCAAACATTTTTCCAAAATAAAAACCACCCAAAATAGGTCGGCCAAAGAAGGAAAATTAAACCAAAGCACACATTAAATTCCCTCCACCATCAAGGTCAGCCTTGACACAATCCCCAATGAAGTCCGGTCCAACGCATGCCCTATGATAATAGGGAAGCACAAATATTGAAATGAGCATTAACTGCCACCTCCCTTATCTTTCCTCTGAACCGATGACCCCTGAACCCTCAAGAACATTCCATCCAACTCGGCAACAGGTGGCAGAGGCAAAACCTTAAGTCGGCATTTAATTGAGTCGATCTCCTCCTTGGACCGGTCAACAACCTTGTTCCAATCTTCCCTGCTGGCCATATATTTATCTATCACTGCCATGTAGGTGGCTGCATCATCAAGCTGATGGGCAGTGACAACTCCCTCTGCATCTGGGGCATAAACTTCATGTCACCATTCCTTCAGTTGTTCCAAGCTCAGATATTTAGGAGCTATCTTCTTCCTACCTGTCATTATCTCAAAGAAGGCGATGCATCCGTCATATACCACAATAAGCTCACTGTTAATTGATTTCCTTCGTTTCTGTATCTTCTTCAAAGCCTTCTGCCTAATTTGCAGAGCCTCAAACCACTCCCAAGGTTCATCCAATTTGGAGGGAAGGATACCATCCTTAGCCAATTGCTCTTTGCCATGTCCTATGATAACTCTTGATTTCTGCAGCAAAAGATCCATGTCATTGTTGTCCTGAGACAGTACATGCTCTAATAGCTCCTTAGCCTGGACTGCATCCTTTCCAACTGAGAGAATGTCCCTGATGGTATCATCTCCTTTTGTTTGCACACTCGTTAACGAATCTATGGCGGCCTAAGCTGAGGCTTTTAACTTCTCAATTCTGGAGATGGTCTCTTTAGGTAGAAAACCAGGAGTAGCAGATGAAGAAGGATGGAGTGACTGCAAGGGTTTCATCACTTCCTCCAAACATTTCTTCAGTCTTTCATTTTCCTTCTTCAGTTCATGTTTGGTTTGGGTTTCCTTCTTCAACCTGTCAACAATTACTGCACTGGACCCTTCAAATTCCTCAATATCCTGCTCCATGGAGGCTGGCCTGAGGTTGATAGTCTGAACATTATAATCCTGACTTGTAACATCTTCTCCCATTTTGTCCGGGGTAGGAGTAGCAATGTGGATAACCCTGTTATGGGTTTCATCCCTTTCCACCCTTGAGATCACCTTTGCTGCCTTCTTTTTCTTTCCTTTACCTATCTTGGACAACATTTCATCCTAGTCTAAGCGGGTATCCTCAACAACCACCTACTTCTTTCTTGCAAGTTCTTTCTCTAGCCAATCCGGGGCTACAGGGTCAATCTGGATTTCTTCTGTCCTAATTTCTTCCGGTTCTTCTGTCAGTTTCTCTTCTTCCCATGTTGCCGCCTTATCATCCTCCTTCTCTAGAAGCTGCTCACCTTGATCAACTTCTTCAAGTTCCAACTCTAGATGCACTGGTGATGAGGTCTTGGCAGGGATATTTTCTTTCTGTTCAGGGGATCCGCTACCTCTGTCACTCTCCGGAGAGTCGTCATACTGCACAAGGGGAGAAGGAAGCTTCTCAACCTCCACTGCTTCGAGCTCCACTGCCTCACCAAAGAGAGTTCCCTCCTTAAAGGGCTCTGCCTCTCCGCTGGTTTCATGTTCCTCCAGAATTTTCTCTTCATGTATGCTCGGCTGAGGAGAAACAAACTTAGATGGTTCCTCAACTGGTAGCCTTGGGGGAGAGTCCTTCTGCACAGTATCCTTTGGAGAGGGAGTTCTTGATTTCCTCATGTAGACTTTTGTTTTCTCCCCTCTTGAGCTTTCCACATCAACAATAGGAGGCTCATAACTCGAAGCACCCTGACCTTTCTTCTTTGCAGGCCTTGTCATTCTTGTCTTCTTCGGTGGTGGAGGAGCATCCTCCTCTTCTGCTTTTTGCATTTCCTCCTCATCAGAGGACTTGCTAATTGTCAGAGTCTTCCATCTTCTCTTTCCCTTCGGCTTCCTCTTCGCTTCAGGCTCACCTTCCTTAGGACCTTTGACTTTTATCTTGAATGGTGAGGTTTTCACAGCTTTCCCTTTGGGGTCATCTTCCCTGGATTCCTTAGAAGTCGACATGGGATTGAGATTTCCCATCAGTTCGAAAGTACAAGTCACCTTTGCACTTTCCAATTCTCAAATTTTATGTTTTATCCAACAAGAAGTGAATTTCATGACAGGAGCCATCAAATCCTCCATCTCTGTAACTTCATTCTCATTCCAATCGATATCCCCGACTGGCCTATCCTTTATGGCTTCGTAGGCATGGTCCTAAACCTGTTTTTCATCATCATCTAGTTGATCCAGAATCAACTTAACATTATACTGCCTAATTGCCTCCACAGGAAGCCTAGAGTATCTCTTTTTCCTGGCCTCAAGGTCGTCTTTGATATTGACCCAATAATCCTCCAAGTCATCCTTATGCCTGTACTCCCTAGTGGATTTCTTCTGAGCTTCTCCTGTTATGTCAAAGTTCATTCTTTTCGAATGGAAGGAGAAACCATACGCTGCTAGTTCTTCCCCTGCAGTATGGGCTGATTGAATAGAGGGGCACATTTCTGCCACACCAATCCCGAGAGGGAAGTCTCCACCAAAGCTTGTCTTGTGATTTTCCCTCTTAACTACGACATCAAATTCACAAATCTGTCTCACAACTTCTAACAAAATAATGTGGTCAGTGGGATACCGAGGTAACCTGTACGGAGCAACCGGGCATCCATCAATTCTGAGGTAGGTGAAGGTGGGGAACTAGATGAACCATGCTCCATAGTTCTTTATAAGCCCCTTTGCCCCATCAGACAACCTCATGTGTTCAACATTCTGTAGCGTCCGGGTGATATGCATCGTGAATGCATTGTTGGCCCTTATGTAATCTTTATGCCCAAGATGCAACTATGTATAAACCTCATAAATGATATCCTGTCCAAGTGTCCCCTTCGGATTCAGACCCTTGTATGGATAAGATATGGCTAGTATATACACCACATATGAGGACATGGTGAACTTTTTAGTTTCCAGGACATTCCTCAACTGCCTGTCAATTTCTGCACTGATGAGCCCTGCCCAGTGATAGTTAGTCCCTTGTCCAATTTTAGTGATTACGTGGACCATCCAGCTTTCAAACACCCCTGCACTTTTCAATCCTGCCACCCTACTCAGAAATGTGATGGCATCATACACATCTGTTTTGAATTTAACCCTATGCAGCTGTTTGGGCAACTTGGAATGATGGGATTTTGGCTTCTCTAACCAGGAGTTAATCATCTGTTGAGCCTTGATGGGCTCATTCTCATAATATGTTCTGGCAGTTTCTATATTCAAAGCACATACTGAGGGTAGATCCGGCATGCTAAAAGCTTGTGCAATAGAGGCCGAACTGAAGTTTGCCAGAACTCTCCCCTCGGTACTAACCACCCTCTGTGTGTCAAAGTCATACTATCTGGCACACTCCAAGATTAACTCATAACACTAAACTACCAGAGGGAATCCTGCCACATGGACTAGTCCGGAGTTCATCATCCCCTACCTCAAGGCTAACAGATCCTTCTCTGCTGTCCGCTGCTTGAACTCTTCGTACCTCCAAGCCCCAACATTAGTATCAGATACTTCGGCTCACACAGATGATACCTTGCTTTCGGGGAGCTGGTTCTTCATGTCCAGTCTCAGTCGCTCTGCCTCTGAAATGGATGACCCCCCTGTGCCACCCTTGGACTTCCCAGCAGCAGCTTTACTTGATTCGGCCTGCACATCCAAAAATCATCATTAGTATTCAATTGTTGTTCATATTCCAATCCAAAAGGTTAGCATAAATCATACAAATCAATTAAAATCCATCACTACTACTAATCCCTTACAGATCCGGAAAACAAAGCAGTCCGGGAAAATATCGCTATCCGGGAAAATACCGTCAGGGCAGAATTTCGGAGAAATCCGACCCAGATGGATTCCTGTAGCCAAAGCATTATTAGTCAAATGGATCATCAGTACGAATGAAAGATCAAAAGATAATCATGGAATTCACTCATTGGCAACAAGAAATAAGCATTTAACAATCATTCCATTAACCCTATCATCGAAACATCAATCAGGACGAAGCCAGACAGGAAAATCAGAGAAATCCGGATGGGACAGATTTTCGCGGACAACTCAAAATGCTCTGAAAATTACCCTGGCCCATGGAATAAGCCCAAACTGGGAAAATTCGGAAGCGAAGAAATTTCGTGACAATCTCGGAAACCCGATAAACGATGAAATGCGAACCAAAAGCCAAATGATCACGGGGTCTTCTCTACCTGAGCTCTAATGGTCTCAAAACCGATGACAATCAACAAAATTCAAAGCGCAAAGGATCCCAAAGTCTCAGAAGCCTGCAAAGGACAAATTCCCAAGCCAAAACAACGATGCCATAATCTGGCGAATAACCCATCCGCCATTAAAACCAAGGGAAACCGTAAGGTTCAAAATATCGGCTATGGATTCACCTAAGGCACCTGAATCTTCACAGGATGAGGCCAACGTGATACAAGGACAAGATGAACAAATCATCCCAAATATGCCATTCTGGGCCGAGCATCAAGAAAACCCTAACTTCGTCGATAGCAAATTTTGCACTAAAAAGAGCAAGCAATCTAACCCAGAACCCTGTCTAAAGGATGCACACGCCGTCTAATGGATTTAAATAGAGCTCATAGGGCACAAGAATAGGGGTACCCGAGGAAACGAATCTAACCCCAACTCTATAAATATAAAATCAGAATCAAGCTAGGGCCGACCCAAAATTAACACCACCCAATGCAAAAACACTTAGTCACCACACAAGGAAACGAAAGGGAAATGATAACATACCATGGATTGATGCGGAAAAAAATTGAGCTCGAAAAGATGACCACGCAGTAAACACATCCAAGCAACAAAGACCCAGACACTGGCACCCAAACAATCCTCACGCACACGAGTCAAAATCGATCCTCAAAGCTCAAATGGAAATTCGTAATCGCCAGAGCAAAACAAGTGAGCAACGAAGTCAAAATGAGGCCTGAAATGCCCTAAATCCGCCCTTATACCCGTCTGATCAAAGGTACCTCGGTCATTAATGCGCGACATGACATTTCTGACAAGTCCAGAAACTCGAGCTTAAAATGGAATTCCAAAAAATCCCAGGATGCGCGGAAACACAGATTTCGCAGAAATGCAGAAACTGGGGAAATGACGAAGATCAGGATTTTGGCAGAGTCTGGGAAAATCTGCCAGTACCAGAAAATCCTGGATCCAGGCAGAAACCCAGAATCAGAGAATCCTGCCAGAAACGGACAAGGAACCAGGGCCCGGGAAAATCCGTCTGAGCCGAAAAATCCTGGATCCAGGTGAAAACCCGGATTTCCCTTAAAACTCAATTTCAATCAATTCCAGCCTCAAGGCAAGGTCAAAGCCAGCAAGACCAACATGTCAAGACCCTAAAAAGATAAGTCCAATAAAACCAAAGGTCAAAAGACACCAGAAGAGGGTCCCTACTCCAAGTGGGGCGTGTGTGCAAAAACTGCACAACAAATGGTGACTCTGCTGGGGAAATACTCCTGAGCATTTCGATGACAAACTGGAATTAAGAACCCAAAGCTCATGGTTTCAACTCAGATACCCAGCCACCATCCTACGTTAAAACAAAGAAACTCCCTAGCCATTCAAACATTCCTATACCAGGGTCTAAGTGTGTGCACATGCATTTATTTCTTACCCTTAGTTGTAACAAGAACCAGACTTGGTATGAACAGGCTATGTAAAGATTCTTACTCTAAAAGTAACCTGGATAGAGCCTCGCTGCCAGTTAGGTGTCCATAGCCCTGACGAGGTTATTGCTGTGATCCTCCTGAACATTGCTCTACTGCCAGCCAGGTGTCTATAACCCCGGTAGAGATATTCAGATCCCCCTGATAAGTTGAATTCAAACCTCATGATTTTTAATATATTTTTATTTTTTATTTGACTGATATTTATTTTCTTTTCACTCACTTCATTCAACCTACGAATAGTGAAGTGCACACTCAGGGCTGAGAACCACAGTGGCACTAGAGCAGAAAATGATTTTTCACCTGTTCAGACCTTATAAGGATCTTTTACAACTTTAGGTATATTAAGGATAAAAAGTATAAGACCCCAATATACTCCTATTCAGACTGACTAGAAAACCTTTGCCTCAGCATAAGGAAATGGCATAAGGTAAAGAGTTCATACCATGGTGTCCTGAAAGGATGATTGGAGTTTGTAAGGGAAATGCCAAGTACATTAGACCTACTTTGCCACCATTATCATACAGATGCACCCACAATCCCAAAAAGAGAAAGGACCAAAAGCAAGAGCAATGCAGACCAAAACAAATAAACCAAAGCAAACCTACCCTAACCAAACAAAACAAACAAAGCGAAAAGGGAAACCTACTCTAACCAAAGCAAGAAAATAAACAAAGCAACCTAAACTAACTATTTACAAAGAAAAGAGCTGAAAACAGCTCAAGATTGGAAATAATGTTTCAGATACTGCCCATTGACAGGAAGTGGTATGTCTTCTCCCGTGAGAGTCCTTAGACGGAAGGCATTATCTCCCAGTATTTCAGCAATGTGATATGGGCCGAGCCACAATTTATCAAACTTTCCATGATTCCCTTTCTGATCATGAGGTTTATCCCAGTATAAGACAAGGTCAGAAATCCTGAAAGCCTTGAATTTAGCTCTCCTATCAAACCACCTCTTGACTACCCCTTGATGTTTGGCAAAATTCTCCAAGGCAATGTCTCGTTTTTCCTCAAGGTGCAATAATTCTGTTAACCTAGTCTCCCTTCTGTCCCCTTCATCATAAAACTGATTTATAAACTGTAGAGTTAGGATCTTGAGTTGGATAGGGAAGACTGGTTCCAGACCATACACTAAGTGATAAGGAGATGTTCCAATGGAGGACTTGAGTCTAGTACGATTTTCCCAAAGGGAAAACCGAAGCTGAGTATGCCAATCTTTTGGATTCCTCTCTAACAACTTACGAATGACAGTCAACAGGTTCTTATTAGAGGATTCTGCTAAGCCATTTCCCTGGGGATAATAATTAGATGCAAATTTCACAACAATTTCATGATCAAAGGCTCAGTTTGAGAATTTCAAAGATGCAAAGGCAGGACCATTATCACAAACAACAGCAACATGACATCCAAACCGATTGAGAATGACAGATTCTAAAAAATCGATTACTACCTCTGACGTACATTACCTACAAGCAAAAGCTTCAGTCCACCTTGTAAAATAATTAGTAATGGTGAGAATGTACCTGTGTCCTGTAGAGGATGGTGGATTGATGGGGCCTATGAAATCCATACCCCATTGAGCGAAAGGTTTTACCTCAGTGACAGATTGGAGAGGAAGTGCTGCACACCTTTCTCTTGTTGCTGCAGTCTGGCAAGTGTGACAGGTTTGTACATGTTGATGAACGTCTTTGAATAGTGTAGGCCAGTAATACCCTTCCCTCAAAATCTGATTAGCAGTGGCAATTGCAGAACCATGACCAGTGCCATATTTATCGTGAAATTCATTCATTACTCTTTCAGCTTCCTGTTTCCCAAGACACCTCAAATAAATACCTTCATGATTTTTCTTGTATAGGACAACTCCTTTCAACATGAAGCCATCACTTTTCAACCTTAAGGCTCACCTCTATACTGCATTAAGGTGGGCTGGAGGTCGTTGATTCAACAGGTAATACACTATATCATCATACCAGCCATCTAGGGAAACCTCTTCAACATTATAGTTCTGAACAGATAATTCAGGGCCTATCTCTGCCATAGTCTGGGTGAGTCCTTGCCCTCTTACCAGCTTCATAGGCTGGATCTCAATGTCATATTCTTGTAACATGGTCACCCATTTAGCTCTGCACTACCCTAATTCATTATGCATCAGGAGTAACTTAACTTAACTACGGAATCAGGAACAATTGCAAACACCTTATTTCTGAGGATATAATGCCTAAATTTCTTTATTGCTCGAACAAGGGCATATGCTTGCTTTTCCACACTTGGGTATTTCAACTCGACATCCTTTAATGGTGCACTCATGAAAGCAATGGGATGCTCATTCCCCTCATTAGACTTTTGAGTCAGCATTCCAGCACATGAGTGGTCTGAAGCAAACGAATAGATATAAAAGGGTTTACTATAATCTGGGCTCACCAATACTGGAGCTTCAACAATGGCTCTCTTAATCTCTGCAAAGGCCTCCTTCGCTTCTGTAGTCCATTCGATCTTGGCATCTTGTTTTAACATAGCATTTAATGGTTTCACAATTTCAGCAAATCCAGTGATGAATTTTTTGACAAAGTTAATCTTACCAAAGAAGGACTTCATCTCCTTTTTGCTAGCAGGCGGCTGGATCTTCAATATGGCCTCCACTCTTTCTGGATCTATAGCAATTCCTTTTTCTGATATGACATGTCCTAGCAGCTTTCCTTCTGTCACTCCAAAAATGCACTTCTTAGGATTCAAGGATATGCCAAATTCTCTGCACTTCTGGAACACTTTGCATAAATCTGAGATGTGATCCCCTCTATTTTTTGAAAAAACAGTCAGGTCATCCATGTAAATGATAATGCATTTCCCTATAATGTCTTTAAAGGAAATGTCCATAGCCCTTTGGAATGTAGCTCCAACATTGATGAGTCCAAATGGCATCCTCCTGTAGGCAAAGGTACCCCACTTAGTTATGAAAGCTGTCTTGTGTCTGTCCTCATACTGGACCATCACCTGATTGTACCCTGAATAACCATCCAGAAAGGACATCATTTGAGAACCATTGACCACTTGAAGCACCTCATCCAAAGAGGGAACTAGATAGTTATCTTTTTCTGATGATCTGTTCAGATTTCTAAAATCAACGCAGAGCCTAATTTCACCATTCTTCTTTCTTACTGGAACCAGATTGGCCACCCATGTCGAATGCCTGACAGGAAATATGATTCTAGCGGACAGCAATTTCTGAACTTCCTTCTGTATGAGTGGTTCCAACAGTGCATTAATAGGTCTTTGTCTCTGTCGGAAAGGCTTGGCATCTGGCTTCAGAGGTATAGTATGAGTTATGATTAATGTGTCGTAGGTCTTCAAGTCCTCATAACCCCAGGCTACTATATCTGGAAAGTCGTGTAGGGCTTTGATTATACCATGTCTTTCTTTTGGAGTGCATACCTTGCCAATGAAAATATTCTTAATATTATCCTCAGTTCCCACATTGTGAGTGTCACACTGTCCACTGATGGACTCCTTCTTTGACTCCTGTTCCTGATCTCTAATTTTTTCCATATCAAAAATTCTCTCCAACTGTACCATTCCCCTTGGAATAGTATTAGAATTCAGATTCAGTACACCTTCTAGATCTAATTCTACTTCCTAAGGTTCTGTTTCATCAATGAGCTGTGAAGCAAAAACATCTGTATTTGTGATGAAGTCAAGAATATGTTTATCATCCTCAAACACCTGGAAGTTAGTCACATTGTCTGGGACTGATGGCACAAGAGTTAATTCAACAGTAAACTTCTTCAATCCTGACAGAGACAGAGGCTGCAGAGTGCTGGCTACTTGAGCCAGAGAATCAGCAGTTTGATTCCTCTTCCGTGGGATCAGTTGGATATTAAAAGCGTCAAATCCCTTAATGAGGTCCCACACTCTATGTCTGTAGTTAGTCATTCTCCTATCATGGAATGAATACTGCTTTCTCACTTGTTTGACTACCAACTCTGAATCTCCAAAAACTTGCAGAACCTTAACCTTTTTCTTAAGCGCCATAAGAAGTCCATGAATTAATGCTTCATACTCTGCTACATTATTTGTGCAATGAAATTGAAGCCTATGGGCTGCAAATAAATTTTTACCTTTTGGACTGATTAGCTCAAACCCTGCTCTGGCTCCATGCTTGGATTTTGATCCATCAAATTTGAGAGTCCAACATTCTACAGGGGTATTTTTCTTCATTATATCTTTTGGCTTATCAGTGTTAGAGGCTTCCTCAGTCACCACAGGTTTCTTCCCTTGATGTTTATCTTGAGGACCATCCCTTTCTGCCCTCACAACTTGAGTTGGACTTAGGCACTTCTGTACTTGTTCCACTGCTGTCTGGCATAGGAAACATTCCAACTCTGAATGAGAAGCATTATGGAATCTACACCAATTTGGTAAGAGTAACTCCATAAAGCTCGTCTTTCTTCCCAGGTGAGTTTGGTTCTCCATGCACTGCTTAATGAATTCTTGGAAACTGTCTAATAGGCTGATCTATCTGTCCTCAGATTCTTCTTCCTCTTCAACTGATTCTTTCAAGACTTCAACATGGCTTGACCCTGTCTCAACATTCGTAGGCATCGAATGTAGCATCAACACTTCCTCGGAGTCTGACTCTTCATATTGAGTTGATAGCATGTAATTTCCTATTCCAGCTTCTGATATGAGGACCTCTGCTGAAGTCTTTTGGTATTTTGTTATCATGTACTTCATTCTAGGCTCTTTTTCAATTCTTATCTAATTAGGCACTCCCTTCCAGGTAAGCCACATGTGAGAATGGCCAGTAGACACATATCCATTCAAATCCTTGGTAAAATCTCTTCCTAAAATTAAACCATATGCATTAGGGATATCAGCCACCTGAATGTTGATAACCTGTTGAATTCTGGGATCTGAAGCTATCTGCATGTGAATCATGTTAAGTTCCCCAACCACACTTACTTCAGTTCTGTCCAACTGAGTCACCTTCTTCTGAGAGTCAGCAGGTGTAATCCCTAGAGCTCTACAAACTCCAAATGGCATCACATTGGTGGAAGCACCCGAATCTAACAAGCAGTTATGCAGATTCTTCCCGAATATATGAACAGAGATTAGAAATGGTGGGGTTTCTATTTTCCCTTGGAACAATGTGGGTTGAGTGTCTACCTGGGCCACTTAAGTCTTATCTTTTTCTTTTTCTTTATCCCTAGGGGGCATGTTAGTCCTATTTTGGGTTTGATTTTGTGTCCTTACGAGCTGAGAACTGGAAGTCTGGCTGACAGGCTCACCAGAAGGTTTATCCAATGACTTCGAATTTACATCATAGGTACCTAAGACAGCCTTTCTAATTGCAGGGAGTCTTAACAACTCAAATGCAAAAAGATTTACCTTTAGTTTCTTGAACTCCTCTGCAACATATGAAGCCATCTGCTCCTCACTCATATCCGTAGAGACTTCCTTAGAAGGTTCTTCTGCCTTATCCTTGCCTACTTGAACAACATTTTCCTTCAGTGGTTCAGTTTGAGTCTGTCTGTCCTTTGAAAGGTACTGCTTGGAGACATGTGGATAAGACGGGTTGTTACTGGCATGGGGATTTGGAGGAGTTTTGAAGTTGTTGGGAGGAATGGAAGTAGTGAAAGGTCCTCCAGGTTGTGGATGCCTATGAGGCATGTCTCTCAAGCCTTGTCTCTGAAACATATGTACTTCTTCAACATAAGCTTCCTCCTGATCGAGGGGTCCATTGTCATTCATTGTTTCTTCATTGAACAACTGAGCTACTTCATCTCTGTTACAAATCTGATCTATTTCATCTTCCTGGGAATCAGGTTCTTTTGGTACATTTTCCTTGCTGGCTGGAAAAGGAGCATGATTTAGTACCAGCACAGGAGAATCATATGAGTTGGAAGGAACAATCTCCTGTCCGCTCACATTGTTCTCTACCTCATACTGAAAAATAGAGGCAGCAGTTTGGAACTCTGGACATTCCAATTCTGAATGCTGACTTGTCTTATGGAGCCTGCACCATTTTGATAGGGCTGCTTCTGCTAGATACACACCAGTAGGAGGTTTGTCTTGACTAACTGGCTAGTTTACAGATTGATTGACAATCTGATTAGCGGGTTGATCCAATGGGGTGGGGACTCCTCCATTATTGGGCCCTGTATTCCAAGTTCTATTCTATCCTTGTGATGGTCTTTTATCAACTCCTGATCCAATACCTTGGCCTCTATCTAAGTTTTGCCTCCTATCATTATTGAAACCTCTATCATTGTTGTAACCCCTATCCTGATTATACCCCCTGTCATTATAAAATCCTCTGTCATTACGCTGTCCTCTGTCAAAATTCTGTCCTTGTAAAAACTCTCTGTTCTGATTAGATTGCATTCCCTTCTGGGAAGCTTGCAGTTGACTATTCTAATTTCTCAGGTAAGTCACCTCTAGATTTAGCTTCTTTATTTGTTCAGCCATTTCATCAATCCTCTCCCTATTTGGATCTTGATAGGGAGGTTGATTTGGGTTACTCTGAGGGGGGACAGGAATTGTGGCAGATCCCAAAGACTGGTGCAGCACCTCAAAATTCTGCAGATAAGCAGGAAAGCTATTCAGTTGGGACTGGTACATAGGCTGATTAACCTACTGTTGAGGGAAGTTTGCCACAGGAAAGATCTGGCTCATGGGGTGACCAGGGTGTGGTACCATAGGTAATTGAGGAATTGGATTCATGATTGGGGTATGACTGGTGAGAGCCTGATTTACTGCCTGGATCTGGTTGGGATGTGCAACTGGTCCCAGAGAGGGCAATGGCCCAGTCAGGTGTTGTCTCATATCTGTACTGAGGTTAACAGCTTCTGTGTAGGAATCAGTTAGGGTACCTGGAGGGTTGGGTCTCCATTTCAAAAAGGTTGCTGCTAGGTTGTCCAGAGCTTCATAATAGACTCCCAGGGCTGTATCATCATCTAAAACATATAGGTCTTGTAATCTGGTGAATGCACGGTAGAACCTATTATTGAAACTGGCTATTGGTTCATTAACCTCCCTCTTAACTTTGATGAACTGCAGGTATAACTCATTGGCACTGATGGGTATTCTGAATTTCTATAAAAAGGCCTTTTCAAGGTCATTTCAATTAAGAATCAAACCAGCAGGGAGATGGTTGTACCAGTAAAAGGCTTCTTCTCCCAGTGAATAAGGAAACAATCTACAGGCAACGTCCTCATGAAAAATCCCTCTATCCTTAAGGTAGGTTTGGAAAATCCTTATGTGTTCTTCCACATTCCTATTTGGGTCATTAACATGGAATTTTGAACAGAAATGCTCAAGGTTTTTGGGCATTACATTGTAAGCATTGAAAGACAAAGGGGATGGATTGTTGGCAAGGAAAGCCATTGGTAAGAGTGGGGGTGGCAGTGGTGGTTGATTATTGACAGGCTGAGGTTGCTGAATGGGAATAGCTTCAGGGATGGGTATAGCCTCAACTTAAGGATGTGAAGATATGGATGATGTTGGTGAGGGGATGGGCGATGATGATTCTCCCCTTTCTCAGGTCCTTCTTGACCTAGTGGGGAACTGTAGCTCCTCTAAATCTTCCTCTCCTGTGGTAGATCTGGTATTTCTCCTATATCTCTCTGGAGAGATGGCATTCAAGAAATGATCCAGTGTGCTCATTCAGGCCCTCCTTCTAGCGCCAATCTGTTGATGGTGTTTTCTACACAATAAAAACTCAGACATAATACAATATTCTATCTCTCTTGAAAGGTAATCCTCAACAATAAATTACTGAAAATCACACCAAGGTCTCTCAGGTGTTAGGTCATAACAGTGCATAAATAGCTCAGATAAAATGTGAAATGATGGTAATCACAATCGGACCTTACTATATGCAAACTGTATCTTTCAACTTATCAGATCTGACAATATGATGATCTTAAATCCTAAATCTAACCAAATAATAAAGAAACAACAAAAGATAGGGATGCAAGGAAGCGATAAGATCTAAACTACTGCTAGGACAAGCAATGCCAATGACATATATCTGGAACAGACCTATCTCAAATAACCAGTTCTAGTTCGACCCACAATGCAATCTTACAAGAATGGTGCAATCTTCTGAGGAATACAAATTTTCAAATCATAGACATTCATCTACAATCGAACTTAAGCACATTGAATATACGGTCCAGGTTGACTTTACCAGCCTACTACAATCAGATAGTTACTGGGAGTATAGACCAGAGATAGCTACAAACATTCCAAATATGAAATCATGAACATCATTTATCAAACTGAAACTAATTTATTTCTAAGTACTAAACCCTAAATATTCAAGAAATTTGAAAGATAGAACAAAGGAACCATGCAAGATGGAATAACACAAGAGATTGCACCAGGAAAACCACAATGTCTTCAATTGTATTAATCACCAAAATGCTGCAACAATTCAACTGTTCTGATACAATATTTGCTTCAAGAAAATCAAAATACTCTAACTTTTTCTTTTTAATTTCTAATGTCTTCTTGCTAATGTCTAACTCTTTACAATGAGGCAAGAATGCCTATTAATAGAAAATCCCAAGGTATGTCGGCCCAACCAAACATTTTTACAAAATAAAAACCGCCCAAAACAGGTCGGCCAAAGAAGGAAAATTAAACCAAAGCACACATTAAATGCCCTCCACCATCAAGGTCAACCTTGACACAATCCCCAATGAAGTCCGGTCCAATGCATGCCCTATGATAATAGGGAAGCACAAATATTGAAATAAGCATTAACTACCACCTCCCTTATCTTTCCTCTGAACCGATGACCCCTGAACCCTCAAGAACATTCCTTCCAACTCGGTAACAGGTGGCAGAGGCAAAACCTTAAGTCAGCATTTAATTGAGTTGATCTCCTCCTTGGACCGGTCAACAACCTTGTTCCAATCTTCCCTGCTGGCCATATATTTATCTATCACTGCCATGTAGGTGGCTGCATCATCAAGCTGATGGGCAGTGACAACTCCCTCTACATCTGGGGCATAAACTTCATGCCACCATTCCTTCAGTTGTTCCAAGCTCAGATATTTAGGAGCTATCTTCTTCCTACCTTTCATTATCTCAAAGAAGGCGATGCATCCGTCATATACTGCAGTAAGCTCACTGTCAATTGATTTCCTTCGTTTCTGTATCTTCTTCAAAGCCTTCTGCCTAATTTGCGGAGCCTCAAACCACTCCCAAGGTTCATCCAATTTGGAGGAGGGAAGGATACCATCCTTAGCCAATTGCTCTTTGCCATGTCCTATGATAACTCTTGATTTCTGCAGCAAAAGATCCATGTCATTGTTGTCCTGAGACAGTACATGCTCTAATAGCTCCTTAGCCCGGACTGCATCCTTTCCAACTGAGAGAATGTCCCTGATGGTATCATCTCCTTTTGTTTGCACACTCGTTAACCAATCTATGGCGGCCTGAGCTGAGGCTTTCAACTTCTCAATTCCGAAGATGGTATCTTTAGGCAGAAAACCGAGAGTAGCAGATGAAGAAGGATGGAGTGACTGCAAGGGTTTCATCACTTCCTCCAAACATTTCTTCAGTCTTTCATTTTCCTTCTTCAGTTCATGTTTGGTTTGGGTTTCCTTCTTCAACCTATAAAAAATTACTGCACTGGACCCTTCAAATTCCTCAATATCCTGCTCCATGGAGGCTGGCCCGAGGTTGATAGTCTGAACATTATAATCCTGACTTGTAACATCTTTTCTCATTTTGTCCGGGGCAGGAGTAGCAATGTGGATAACCCTGTTATGGGTTTCATCCCTTTCCACCCTTGAGATCACCTTTGCTGCCTTCTTTTTCTTTCCTTTACCTATCTTGGACAACATTTCATCCCAGTCTAAGGGGGTATCCTCAACAACCACCTGCTTCTTTCTTGCAAGTTCTTTCTCTAGCCAATCCGGGGCTACAGGGTCAATCCAGATTTCTTTTGTCCTAATTTCTTTTGGTTCTTCTGTCAGTTTCTCTTCTTCCCCTGTTGCTGCCTTATCATCCTCCTTCTCCGGAAGCTACTCACCTTGATCAACTTCTTCAAGTTCCACCTCTAGATGCACTGGTGATGGGGTCTTGGCAGGGATATTTTCTTTCTGTTCAGGGGATCCGCTACCTCTATCACTCTCCGGAGAGTCATCATACTGCACAAGGGGATAAGGAAGATTCTCAACCTCCACTGCTTTGAGCTCCGTTGCCTCACCAAAGAGAGTCCCCTCCTTAAAGGGCTCTGCCTCTCTGCTGGTTTCATGTTCCTCCAGAATTTTCTCTTCATGTATGCTCAGCTGAGGAGAAATAGACTTAGATGGTTCCTCAACTGGTAGCCTTGGGGGAGAGTCCTTCTACACAGTATCCTTTGGAGAGGGAGTTCTTGATTTCCTCGTGTAGACTTTTTGTTTACTCCCCTCTTGAGCTTTCCACATCAACAATAGGAGGCTCATCACTCGAAGCACCCTGACCTTTCTTCTTTGCAGGCCTTGTTGTTCTTGTCTTCTTCAGTGGTGGAGGAGCATCCTCCTCTTCTGCTTTTTCCATTTCCTCCTCATTAGAGGACTTGCTAATTGTCAGAGTCTTCCATCTTCTCTTTCCCTTCGGCTTCCTCTTCGGTTCAGGCTCACCTTCCTTAGGACCTCTGACTTTTATCTTGAATGGTGAGGTTTTCACAGCTTTCCCTTTGGGGTCATCTTCCCCGGATTCCTCAGAAGTTGACATGGGATTGAGATTTCCCATCAGTTCGAAAGTACATGTCACCTTTACACTTTCCAATTCCCAAATTTTATGTTTTATCCAAGAAGAAGTGACTTTCATGACAGGAGCCATCAAATCCTCCAGCTTTGTAACTTCATTCTCATTCTAATCGATATCCTCGACTGGCATGTCCTTTATGGCCTCGTAGGCATGGTCCTGAACCAGTTTTCCGTCATCATCTAGTTGATCTGGAATTAACTTAACATTATACTGCCTAATTGCCTCCACAGGAAGCCTAGAGTATCTCTTTTTCCTGGCCTCAAGGTCATCTTTGATATTGACCCAATAATCCTCCAAGTCATCCTTATGCCTGTACTCCCTAGTGGCTTTCTTCTGAGCTTCTCATGTTATGTCAAAGTTCATTCTTTTCAAATGGAAGGAGAAACCATACGCTGCCAGTTCTTCCCTTGTAGTATGGGCTAATTGAATAGAGGGGCACATTTTTGCCACACCAATCTCGAGAGGGAAGTCTCCACAAAGCCTGTCTTGTGCTTTTCCCTCTTAACTACTGCATCAAATTCACAAATCTGTCTCACAACTTCTAACAAAACAATGTGGTCAGTGGAATACCGAGGTAACCTGTACGGAGCAACTGGGCATCCATTGATTTTGAGGTAGGTGAAGGTGGGGAACTGGATGAACCATGCTCCATAGTTCTTTATAAGCCCCTTTTCCCCATCAGACAACCTCATGTGTTCAACATTCTGTAGCGTCTGGGTGATATGCATTGTGAATGCATCGTTGGCCCTTCTATAATCTTTATGCCCAAGATGCAACTCCAGATAAACCTCATAAATGATATCCCGTCCAAGTGTCCCCTTCGGATTCAGACCCTTGTATGGATAAGATATGGCTAGTATATACACCACATATGAGGACATGGTGAACTTTTTAGTTTCCAGGACATTCCTCAACTGCCTGTCAATTTCTGCACTGATGAGCCCTGCCAAGTGATAGTTAGTCCCTTGTCCAATTTTGGTGATTACGTGGACCATCCAGCTTTCAAACACCCCTGCACTTTTCAATCCTGCCACCCTGCTCAGAAATGTGATGGCATCATACACATTTGATTTGAACTTAACCCTGTGAAGCTGTTTGGGCAACTTGGAATGATGGGATTTTGGCTTCTCTAACCAGGAGTTAATCATCTGTTGAGCCTTGATGGGCTCATTCTCATACTATGTTCTGGCAGTTTCTATATTCAAAGCACATACTGAGGGTAGATCCGGCATGCTGAAAGCTTGTGCAATAGAGGCCGGACTGAAGTTTTCCAGAACTCTCCCCTCGGTACTAACCACCCTCTGTGTGTCAAAGTCATACTGTCTGGCACACTCCAAGATTAACTCGTAACACTGAACTGCCGGAGGGAATCCTACCACATGGACTAGTCCGGAGTTCATCATCCCCTGCCTCAAGGCTGACAAATCCTTCTCTGCTGTCCGC
Organism: Sequoia sempervirens; assembly: GCA_007258455.2. Lineage (NCBI taxonomy): Eukaryota > Viridiplantae > Streptophyta > Pinopsida > Cupressales > Cupressaceae > Sequoia > Sequoia sempervirens. The sequence continues at coordinate 111,999 of VDFB02387761.1, read as the reverse complement.
TGCTTGAACTCTTCGTACCTCCAAGCCCCAACATTAGTATCTGATACTTCGGCCCACATAGATGATACCTTGCTTTCGGGGAGCTGGTTCTTCATGTCTAGTCTCAGTCGCTCTACCTCCGAAATGGATGACCCCCCTGTGCCACCCTTGGACTTCCCAGCAGCAGCTTTACTTGATTCGGCCTACACATCCAAAAATCATCATTAGTATTCAATTTTTGTTCATATTCCAATCCAAAAGGTTAGCATAAATCATACAAATCAATTAAAATCCATCACTACTACTAATCCCTTGCAGATCCGGAAAACAAAGCAGTCCGGGAAAATATCGCTATCCGGGAAAATACCGTCGGGGCGAAATTTTAGAGAAATCTGACCCAGACGGATTCCTATCGCCAAAGCATTATTAGTCAAATGGATCATCAGTACGGATGAAAGATCAAAAGATAATCATGGAATTCACTCATTGGCAACAAGAAATAAGCATTTAACAATCATTCCATTAACCCTATCATCGAAACATCAATCAGGGTGAAGCCAGACAGGAAAATCGGAGAAATCCGGATGGGACAGATTTTTGTGGACAACTCAAAATGCTCTGAAAATTACCCCGGCCCGTGGAATAAGCTCAAACCGGGAAAATCCGGAAGCGAAGAAATTCTGCGACAACCTCAGAAACCTGATAAATGATGAAATGCGAACCAAAAGCCAAATGATCACGGGGTCTTCTCTACCTGAGCTCTAATGGTCTCAAAACTAATGACAATCAACAAAATTCAAAGCACAAAGGATCCCAAAGTCTCAGAAGCCTGCAAAGGACAAATTACCAAGCCAAAACAACGATGCCCTAATCTGGACAAATAACCCATCCGCCATTAAAAGTAGGGGAAACCTTAAGGTTCAAAATATCGGCTATGGATTCACCTAAGGCACCCGAATCTTCACAGGATGAGGCCAGTGTGATACAAGGACAAGACGGACAAATCATCCCAAATCCGCCATTCTGGGCCGAGCACCAAGAAAACCCTAACTTCGCCGATTGCAAATTTCGCACTAAAAAGAGCAAGCAATCTAACCCAGAACCCCGTCTAAAGGATGCACACGCCATCTAATGGATAAATAGAGCTCATAGGGCATGGGAATAGGAGTACCTGAGGAAACGAATCTAACCCCAAATCTATAAATATAAAATCAGAATCAAGCTAGGGCCGACCTAAAATTAACACCACCCAATGCAAAAAAACTTAGTCACCACGCAAGGAAACGAAAGGGCAATGATAACATACCATGGATCGATGCAGAAGAAATTCGAGCTCAAAAAGATGACCACGCAGTAAACACGTCCAAGCAACGAAGACCCAGACACTGGCACCCAAACAATCCTCACGCACACTAGTCAAAATCGATCCTCAAAGCTCAAATGGAAATTCGTAATCGCCAGAGCAAAACAAGTGAGCAACGAAGTCAGAATGAGGCCTGAAATGCCCTAAATCCGCCCTTATACCCGTCTGATCAAAGGTACCTTGGTCATTAATGTGTGACATGACATTTCTGACAAGTCTGAAAACCCGAGCTCAAAACGGAATTCCGAAAAATCCCAGGATGCGCGGAAACATAGATTTCACGAAAATGCAGAAACCGGGGAAATGACGAAGATCAGGATTTTGGCAGAGTCCAGGAAAATCCGCCAGTACCAAAAAATCCCAGATCCAGGCAGAAACCCAGAATCAGAGAATCCTACCAGAAACGGACAAGGAACCAGGGCCCGGGAAAATCCGCCGGAGCCGAAAAATTCCGGATCCAAGCGAAAACCCGAATTTCCCTTAAAACTCAATTTCAATCAATTTCAGCCTCAAGGCAAGGTCAAAGCCAACAAGACCAACATGCCAAGACCCTAAAAAGATAAGTCCAATAAAACCAAAGGTCAAAAGACACCAGAAAGAGGGTCCCTACTCCAAGTGGGGCGTGTGTGCAAAAAATGCACAACAAAAGCCATGGTTGGTTAGAGTTTGGAGCGCTTTTCTCTTAAAAGTTTGAATTTTTTTTGTTGTAATGGGAGCTTTTACTATTGTGTTATCACAGATTTTTAAAAGAAGTGTGTTACAATGAGTTCTTCTTCTTGTCTAGATATTGAAAGATTTGATGGATCTAGTTATGAGGTGTGGAAACTAAAAATGGAGGATCTCCTTGAAGAGAGAGATCAGTGGTTAGTTGTTTGTAATGCGATAAATCCATCTATAATGATGTCATATGAGGATTGGGCTAAGCTTGATAAGAAGGCAAGAGGGACCATAAGGTTATGTCTTGTTGATGTTGTTCTCTTGAATGCTTCAGATGAAGCCACCACATATAAGTTGTGGAAGAGGATAGGTCATATCTAGAAAACCAAAATTCTTACTAATAAGTTGTATATGAAAAGACAGTTGTATTCTTTAAAGATGAAAGATGGCGATTTTTTTGCACATCATTTAAATGCTTTCAATTTGATTCTAAGTCGGTTAGCATATGTAGATGTAAAGCTAGAAGATGAAGATAAATGGATTTTGTTACTTTTTTCTTTACCAAAGTCTTGGGAAAATCTAATTATTGCTATCAATGGTAGTGGTGCAGATCCTAAGGTGGACAATATAATTCCTACTCTCCTATTAGAGGAGATGAGGAAGTCTAAAATGGGATCCCAAGATGCCTTGTTTGTAAGAGGTGGGCCTAAGGAAAAGGAACCTAAGGGAGAGAAGAAAGGAAAGGGTAAGTCCAAAGGATGGTCTAAATCCCCTAGTAAGAGTAAGGTAAAGTGTTGGAATTGTGGGAAACTGAGACATGTAAAGAAGGATTGTAAGAACAAGAAAAATAGTTATGATGCTTCTACAGAGAAATCCTCAGATGACGGTAATGATGCATTAATCATCTCATGGAAAATTGTTAGTGATGACTCTTGGCTTATTGATTTAGGTTGCTCCTATCACATAACTCCTAATAAGGAGTGGTTCACTAAGTATACTGCATATGATGGAGGGAATGTCTTCTTTGGAGATAATAGCACAACAAAGATTGTGGGCAAAGGAGAGGTAAAGTTGTTTTTCATTGATGGTAGGGTTAAGACCCTTAATGATGTTTTACATATTCCAAGACTTGCTAGAAATCTACTTTTTGTATCTAAGTTCGATGATTCTGGAATGCATGTGACATTTGACAAAGATGGTTGTAGATTGGTGAAAGGGAATATGGTGGTTGCTAAAGGATCTTAGATTCAGACTTTGTTTAAGCTTAATACCTCCAATTTGAATAAATCAGCCATTGTAACTAAAGCTAAAAATACATGTATGTTGTGGCACCATAGATTGGGCCACATTGGTGAAAAAGGTCTTAGGACCATTCTTAATAAGAAATTGGTTGATGGTATTCCTGATTATAAAACTGGAAAAAATGATTTTTGTGAGCATTGTGTTTGGAAAGCAATCTAGATCTTCATTTCTTAATGGAACAAATAAAGCTAAAAGATTATTAGAGATTATTCATTTAGATGTTATGGGTCCTATGGCTATTGACTCTATTGGAAAATCTAGATATTATGTCACATTTATTGATGATGTCTCAAGATACACTTGGATCTATTTTATGCATAACAAATCTGATGTGTTCAATAAGTTTAAAGAATTTAAGTCTTTAGTTGAGAAACAATCAGATCATAAGATAAAAGTTTTGAGATTAGATAATGGTGGTGAATATTGTTCTAAGGAATTTGATGATTATTGCAAGCATGCAGGAATTGTGAGACAAAAAACTACTCCACATACACCTCAACAAAATGGAGTAGCAAAAAGGATGAACCGAACCTTAATGGAAAGAGCTAGGAGTATGTTAAATAGTGCTAATCTAGATTGGTGCCTTTGGGTTGAGGCTGCAAGTACTTCTTGTTATTTAATCAATAGATCTCCTAGTTCATCTATTGAAGATAAAACCCCTTATGAAATGTGGTTAGGTAGGAAACCTAGTGTTGCACATTTAGGGATCTTTGGTTGTGAGGATTTTGTTCATGTGCCTAAAGAAAAGTGGTCTAAGTTGGATCCAAAAGCACATAAATGCATATTCATAGGTTATGGTGAAAATGTAAAAGGTTACAAGCTTTGGAATCCTCTAACCCAAAAAATTAATTTATCTAAAATTAACACAAATTTCCTATGCTTTCATCTGTTGCATATAGATCTACCAAGTCAAGTGTGACTATGATATCTATCAAAATTCTTCTATTTTTTAAGCTTTGATAAAAATATATACCCTATTCCAAGGTAATGATGACCCTTCCTCCCCTGCAACAAATAAAATATTGTCACTTCCCTGCCTATTGTGGCATTTATGACACATTCAAATTTATCTTGCACTATTGAAAAATGAACATTTATAGATTTGGGGTAATATTTTTTCCTTTTGAACCAAATATTTGGATAATTACTCCTTGTCTAATTATGGTTATATGTTTTTAGAATTTCATGTCATTTTTGCTACAAAATACTCTTCAATCTTAAATCTTAACATTGCCAATATTTTCAACAAGAAAACTTAGAAAGGCGTATATCTTGTTTTAGATAAAGCACAAAAAATTATGAGTGCCAAATATATCCAATTTCAATATACATCTAAAATAAGGCTTAATTATTAGTTTATTACTATCACTGCCTCTTTAATTTGATCAATACATTAGAACCAATACAACTATGACCATTATAATGGGTAAGGTTGGGAATCAAGTGTTATTGAAAACTTGCTTTATGGTCATAGGCAACATCAAAATTAATTCTAATGTTTTTTATTATTAAACTTTAATGAACCTACAAGAAAAAATACATTAAACACATAAATATAGCAAAAATAAGAGAAAGAGAAATGTTTTTGTTAGCTTTGTAAATCACTTAAAGGGGTGACCTCCAAATAGAGCGTACACTTCAAACAAAAATCTTCCAAGATGCCTTTCAATTGAGAAGTCGTTATAATAAATGAAGTTTTTCCCAAGGAAACTACCATCCTATTCATGTGGGATAATAAATTTATTCTAAGATCTAGTAGGATGAATTACAAAGCATATGCATCCCTTTATTAAATTTACCTAAGGGTGACTTACAAAGCATGTGTACCCAACTAATATTAGCTAACATAAAGTAGAATTGGATGCATAATATTAACTTCCCCTTTGAAATATTTTATCCTCAAATCTTAAGATGAGGAAATCTAGAGAAAATGTTGGTGGACTCCTATGCAACATCTCAAGGTTGCATGCCTTTCCACTAGACTTACAACTCCTTAGTAGAATAATTGCATAGGTTCTTGGTGCATTTATCCAAAATAGCCTTAGGTTCCAAAAATATTGAGATCCAACTCAACTAGTTCTATTGATGGTTAAGTAACAACCCCAATAACTTTCTTAGGATGAAAGGCAATAAAAATGGGTGGATTCAAGAAGAGGTGGAAGTACTAACTTGTATGCCACCTCACCTATATGTTGAGTCATTTGAGGAGAAATATTAATGTTGGGAGACAATTTGTGATAGTATTTGTCACATAATGAAAGTTACTTATAGGGCTTGAGATATAAAAAGACCCAATCACCAATATCAAAAGTGTGCTTAGTTTGATGTTGGTCCACATATTGTTTTATGTGATTTTAGGTTAGTATTATATTGGCCTTGAGTAGGCAAGATATGTCTTTGCATTTGGTCAGAATATTGTGAATTATTGTAATCCTTAGGGAACCTAAAACATAAAGACTTAAGGATGGTGAGGGAGTACCATAGAGGACCTCATAAGGGACCATTTTGGAAGAAATATTACAATGTGTTTTACCACCACTATATCAAAGGTAGGCCCACTATCCATGTTTCCCATATACAAAATAATATAAATAAATATCAAGGAACTTGTTAATAATCTACATTTAAACATCAATTTGAGGATGATAAGAAAAACTCATATTCAAGGTGGTGCCTTGAAACTTAAACAACTCCCACCAAAACAAAATTGTGAAGTATGGGTCATGATCATTGACAATATAGTGAAGCATCTCATGGAGTTTAAATATTGAATCTAGGAAGTGTTGAGAAAATACAACATAAGGGTGAGGGAATGCACAAAATATGCATATTCCATCAAGCAATCCACACCACCAGGATGTCTTATTTATCACCTAATAATAGTTCAATCTTGTAATGAAATATGTGGGAATATTAGTCCAAGCCTAATTGGGAGTAAGAAGTGGTTGCAATAGTCCTAAGGCTTTGATATTTTCCCTTTGGTCCTTTGACACACACCACATTCAACTATAAATGCCTAAACGTCCTTCTCAAGTTTTTCTTAGAAGAAATATTACTTCACATGCTTGTAGGTATTTAAGAAAGTTGAGTGTGGAACAATGTGTGATGAGTACAATTTTAAGAGTAATTGAGGCTTGAGTGCTAAACTTTGGGGTAAATAAATTTGGTTGTGATAAGGACGAACTTTTCTAGTCCAAAAAAAATGTTACATTGATAATGGATCATATTTTAGTTGTCAAGTGATATCTTGTACCAAAAAGGTAGTATCCCATTCATGTTGTATCTCATCTATCCAATGTGGAACCAACATAGAAATGTAAAATATTGTATCTTGTTCTTCATATTGACATGAGAGTGCATTTTCTACCATATTTTCCTTACCCTTTTTGTAGACAATTTGATATTCATATATGTGCATCTTAGCCACCCATTTTTTTGTGTTTCATGAAGGAAATTATTGACTAATAAAAAATATTAAAATGATATATTTTATGTATAATACAGGGCCCAATAGGTAAGGATGCCATTATTGGAAACATGGAGGATAACCAACATTTTCTTTTCATATATTGATTTGTCTAGATTATGCTCAGTGTGTTTCTTATTAATAAAGGCTAGGGGTCATTATTGTATCAATAACACACCTATGCATATGCCAAAGACATCACATCTTAGAGGGAAAGGTTAATGAAAATCGAGTAGGGCCAACACTAGAGTAGTGCACATGGTTTTTTTAGTATATTAAAGACCACCTCCATTAAGTTTTACCAATGAAAGGAGTTATTTTCAAAAAAAGTTGTCAAGGGTCCAACAACTTAACCATAATTATGTTATAATAATGAATCAAGAGAAACCTAGGGAGTAAGAGAAGTCTTGCATCAACCAAAAATATTTTTCTTTTACTTTTTTGTTTGTTTGTAGGTTTTCATCCATATTTCAATCATAATTAGTCATTGAAAATCCTAATACATTTCATCACATTTTACGCATATCACCTTTTGGTTGAGAGAATACATTCTACTACAATCCTTCAATTTCATATTAAATTTCTAAAATTTTATGATCACCACAAAGGCATGAATTGGTTTTTTAACCATTAGGAAGCTTAATAAACTTACCCTCAATTTCATCATTCATATCTTGTTGTAGCTTTCTAAAGTTTGTGGAAATAAAGGAATAAATATAAAGGTATATTAGACCTAATAATACTTATGGTGTGAATCACAAGAATATTAATCTATCTATCATCACCTCAATCAATCTAGGAGATTCATCTACACGTTTGATTAATTACATGTTTTATGAGGTATTAAGCTTTGTACCTCCTTATGGCCAATTGAGATCATCCCTGGGTGAGGGAATAATATTTAAAATTCACTCTAATGATTTGGAAGAAAGTAGAAGTGGGGGAATCAAGTAGGAAGTCAATATTAAAAATTGCATTGCAATATCTTTTGAACTATGTAATTTAACGATTGAGACCTAACACGTTGAAAGCTCATTTTAATACATTGTAATTCATTCATGACTATGAATCAATAAAGATAGTATTATTATTATTTTTGTGTCAATGATTTTTTATTACGTGATTAAGTATTATTCATTTGACTACATGGTTAGGTAGTGTTAGTGTGAATATATATAGTTTACATTTATCTAGTTCCTAGACCTAGTAGACCTATTCACACTAGCTTAAGTTCAATTAGTGTTTTAGTTGTCTCGCCTCATCAACACATGGCATGTGCTCCCACACTTGTCCCAAGTGTTCTACATGTGTCACACCTCTTTGAGGGGTACCTAGTCTTTCACTTTCATCTTCCTACTTCCTCCTTTTCCTACATATACAAGGAGAAAACTATATATTCTTATATGTTCCCATGACAATATTTGGCTTATTTTGTTACATGCATTCTCTTGTGGAAGTTCTTAGATATTGCATTCATATTTTTTTGCTCCAATTAGTAGTCCTTCATCAATCCCTCCATCTATGACTACATCAAGTGGTATGAAAGCATAAGTGTGGAATCCTTAGAAGAGCAAGTTGGTATCCTAAAAAAATCTAATTATGAATAGATCACCAAACTAAGGAAACCTATAAGAAAATTGCTAATAGATCAAATCGATTCAGAGGTAGTTGCAAGGGGTGATTGTAGACTAAACACTAACTTGAGGTAATTTGTTTTGTATCTAAGGGAAATATACCATCATGAAGATTTTAAGGTGCTACTAACATTGCTAGAAGGATGGAAGACGTATTTGAAATAATAAGGGAAATAGAGTTTGATTGGATGTGTAATGAGGTTCCTATTTTAAACTAATATAGATATTTAATACATTAATAAAAAAGAATGTCTAACTAAAACCAACTATTCTCTTTCAAAGACACATTTTTAAAACCACAACCAAACCTGATTCAGAGTTAGGAAAACAGACAGTGAAATGAGGGAAAAATGGGGGAATCTTAGATCCTAAATGCAAAGAACCTAGGACTCAAAGGTTGGCCTTTTCCCGGATTTCATTAGAATACCAACCACAAATCCAAAAGATTTAGTTTCAACCTCAATGGTGAGCCAATCAAACCTGGGTTGGTGGATTCTTTAGGGCTTTGGGATGATTAGGAATGATCTAGAAATGATTTGAAATGATAAAGTTAATTGAACTATATGACCTAATAGGTAAAATGTAGATTCCCAAAGATAAACAAACTGTAACAACACTTTGCAGGTAGATCTGAGAGATATCAAAGAGCATGTACCTGTCACCAAAAGTCTATTCCAGAATGTGCTAAGGGACTAATTCACCCCTAAGTGAATGTTTCCTTGATTAGGCTTCCAAAAACACTTTTTATAGTCCTCAAAAACACTTTTTATAGTCCTCTGGTGCTAGATCTAAGATGTTGTTTTCCACTTGCAAACTTATCGGAATGTTGGAAATGAATTCTAGAACTTAGTTTTTGTAGGTTGACAAGAATGATGACAACAAATGAAACAATGAAAAATTGCTCTTCAAGATCTCTTCAATCCTTCTTCAACCTATAATATGCAAATACGTAAAGAGGGAAAATGTCTGTGCCATAAAGGGGCTTTCCTCAGTGTTGGCGTTTAAATTCACACCTCTGGAATGCGGATTTGAAATGGACAACTATGCACAGATAAACTGCTCTTCAAATTAGGAGGGAAGCTCCCTCTTGCTGATGGTATTGAAAGAAAGTAAACTAAGAACTAAGTTGCCTATCTTTTTGATTAGCTAGAGCACAAGGTTTATAAAACACAAACGACACAGCTGATATTTTCTGATTTAAGAACTTCAACTACGACTAACTTAAGCTAAAGACGTTTCTAACTTCTCAAGTAATACACAGAGCAAGAGAAACTAGAAATGAACAAGGTTGATTCTATAACAAAGTGCTTCAATAAAATATTTTCCAACAAACATCTACACACTTCAATGTAAGCTGAAATTAAGATCATAAAAGCATAACACAAATAACGGAAATCTAAGACACTATACCAAGGAAAAGGAGGCTCATGATTTTATTTCTCAAACTTCTGGAACAAAGATTATCCTAACACATGCACGGAACTAAGAACTTGTAGCTAAAGAGGCTTGCAAACTTGTTCTTACACAAAAGGGACAACGATTACAACAACTACTTGTTGGCTAAAAGAGACTCAACAATTCACTATCATAAACACAAGTGAACTAACACTGAATAACAAATTTCTGGCTAAAAGAGACTCAACAATTTTCTATCACAATAATCGTTATTCCATACTTTTAGCTTGATCTAGATTTGCCTGAGAATGACAAGTCATATGCTCTGACGAAGACAACCATTGCAAAGTTGATTGAATTTTGAAGAGACTGAGCCCAATTGCAAACCCTAATTGTTGGATTTTCCCTTCCAAAAGATTGGGCACCCCTGGGCACTTGGGGCTCTGAAAAAATTCCAGACTTAGAAAAATTTCCATTACTTTCATGATTTTCACTTCATCTTCTGGTTGAAAATCCTCTGTTTGACCTCAAATTTCAGGTGACTGAATGATCTGATGACTGCACTTTCAGACTCGTTGCGGAGCTAGGAGGATTCTGAACAACTTTTTCTGGGAGCTCAAACCCTAATTTCACCATTTATGCCCTAAAAAGATGGGCGCCTATCTCCTCTTGGGGCACCCATGTCAAGTAGTGTTAGTCAATTTTAAGTGGATTTCACCTTCCTTCTTCATTCAACATGCATGTTCATCATTTGATATTTTGTTCAATGCTTGATCATTGAATCTGACACTTGGTAGCTGACTGACCTCCATTGATGGCTTTGGAACTCTTAAAATGCTTCTAAAAAAGTAGAATAGACCCACTAGGGAAAAATTGACCTTTTTGAGATTCTGACTACACTAGCCTGATATGGAAGTATTTTGAACCAATCAAAATCAGTTTGGACCCTAGTAGACAAAATTTCTATTTTTAGAAAGTTTTGCCAGTATCCGTTTTGAAAGAAACCCAAAAAAAATTTCTATTTTTAGAAAAATTCTAAAAATAGCAGTTTTCCTAAAAAGTAGGGATGAAAAAATGAGTTCTGGGTTTTGTAGACTTGGTCGCTTTGAGCAAAACCAGATCGTCAGATTTTGGAAATTTTGAGTTTTTACCCCTCATGCAAGACATGCAAACCCAAATTTTGACCTTTTTGACAGATTTAACAAGACTTTTACTCATTTCTTCAAAATGTGTAAGTGTAACAAAAATTTTAATTTTGGGGTACAACACTCAGTCAAACCCCATGAATAGCGTTCCCACTTTCACAATGGCAATGTCAATGATCAAACCTTGAATGGAAAGGAAGGAAATGATGAATGAACAATTTGCTGCAACTCACCACCCTTCAATGGCTTCCTTGAAGGACGAAGTCAAACTCATCATTTCAATGGAATTAGATCCTGCTTGCTTTATTTACTTGAATGCATGAAGACCTACAACACTTGTTAGCCTTCACAAGACAACATGAACACACATAAACTTTGACATGATGTTAGGATCTTGCTTGCTACTGCAAATGACATATAATGGTGCTCTTGAATGCTCTTGACAATAATATTTGCTCAATAGGATTGCTTCATAAAGTGTGTTATCTATTGTTAGATTTCAAATGATAGAAATACTAGGTATTTATAGGTGTTTATCCAATTTCTTGAAAATTAGATTCCAAAATCCGACACTTACAATTTAAATTTTGATCATTAAAATGTCACCAAAAACATAATTTAATTTAGGTACCGGCTCATAAAGGGGAACCATTCACCCATGGGCGAATGGGTTCTAGCCTATACATCTAGGACACACATGATCCAAGGCAATTTAATTATTAAATGAATTTATTTAATGTTGGTTCCCCTTTCAAAAAATGGTAAGAAAAGGATTTGGAATGCATAATTTCGACAATTAGAAGCTTAATTAAGTCCAATAAATTAAGGGACCCAAACATAGTGTGTAATTATAAAGGTATACAATTTTATACACTACAAGCAATTCTCATTACTAACTTTCATGGAAAAATCATAATTCATGTTTGAATATAATGCAGTGAAATATAATTCAACAAAAGGATTGTTTCCCTATGTAATTCATACAAGTTAACTTTAATAACATAAGGGATTAATTTTTAAATTATACGAAGTAGTAAGATCCATCATCTAATTCATATTTTTTAGTACAAGAAATATGGTATCTATAATGGTTATAAGGTGGGAAAGCATCATTTGAGGACTTTTCCTTTAGCCAAGTTGACCAGGTAGTTTTGTGTTCATCTTCCTATTGGAAGTGGCTTGACCGTTCATTGAGGGTGGAAAATAGTGACATCTACAAAATAATTGTAACCAAATTCAAGAACCAAGTGTATAATAAGTATAATCACTATTACATGTAATCAACCATGCAAACCTTAGACATCCTCTAGCTATTTGTGAACTCTAAATACTATACAATCTCAAGACTATAATGAACAAACAATGCATTCTCACTATAGCCAAAGAGTTCAATTATAATTTTATTAGAATTATAAAATGTCTTGGTGACAACACTAATATCTCTTACTTGAATCAATAAATGATTAATAAATAATTTCAAAGGCATACTTAGGTATAATTTAGAGTATAATTTTCTATATCGTAACAATTCTCATACTTCCAACATACCCTACCTTTGAGTTAGAATCATGGTAATATATTATTTAAATATCATCTACTTATTGTTTTAAACATGTGAATTCATATAATATGTTTTTATGAGATTGTACAATCTTATACAAGGTTTTCCATGATGTTTCTACTCACCTAACATAAGGAACTATTTCAATCTTATTTTTAGAGATATATTGTATAACAATCATGTACAATGTTATTTTGAAGAGTTAACAATTGTATCTAACACCTAGTTTCAAGAGGAATCAAGACATATAGTTACTACAATGCTTACTGAAACCAATTCCACAAATATACTAAGTACATAGTTGAGAATATTGTTATTCACATATAATTTCAAGTATGCCACAATATGTAACCCAGTAACTTTCACATAATTTACCATTTAATGGATGGCTTTAATAGGTTTAGACTTTTAAATGAAATTTCCACCATACTATTAATTTAGATACATATAACCCTTCACACACACACACACACACATATATATGTATGTATATATACATATATACATCTATACATCTATACATATATAGATGTATATATATATATACATATATACTAAGTACCATTTAATGGATGGCTTTAATAGGTTTAGAATTTTAAATGAAATTTCCACCATACTATTAATTTAGATACATATAACCCTTCACACACACACACACACACACACACACATATATATATATGTGTGTGTGTGTATATATATGTGTGTGTGTGTATATATACATATATATGTGTATATATGTATAGATGTATATATATATACACATATGTATATATGTATACATATATATAAATGTATACATCTATACATATATACATATGTATATATGTATATATGTATATATGTATATATATATATATTGAATCATTCTAAATAACTATACACAACTATGAATAGAGATAGCTAAGAGATTATAAACATTTATAATAAAATAAACATATATCTCCTTGTATGTATGTATGTATGTATGTATGTATATGTATGCATGTATATATGTATATATATGTATGTACATACACATATATATGTATATGTGTATACATATATGTATGTGTGTATACAACACATATAGATATACATACATATATATATACATATATAAACCTTTATAATAAAATAAACATATATCTCCTTATTTATTCAAACTTGTATAATTGGTTGAATAATAAAACTAACACATGTCTCCTTTATATTCACACAACCCATAAAAACATTTCAACAAACACTTAGCTTGTAGTCTTAAAGATTTATGTAAACTAATGAATTGATATAAAATTATATATGATTAATATTGACTCATGGTTGAAAATAAATCAGATTTACCTCATTATTATAAATATGTATACATACATGGTTCAAGAATAAAACCAACACACATCTCCTTTATATTTGCATAGCCCATACAAAATTTCAACAAACACTTACCTTGCAATCTCAAGGATTTATGTAAACTAATGCATCAATCTAAAATTATATATATGATTAATAATGACTCAAGGTTGAAAATAAATTATATTTACCTCATTATGTTAGACATTGTACATTGAATTAATTTGATAAACACTTGTCATACAACCCTTGGTCAAACACTTCCAACACTTTACAGTTTCTCCCATGTTCATTTATGCCCAACTAGATGTTTATACAACTTTATAGAGTTGAAAAATGTAGGAAAAACAAGTTTCCAGGTATCTAATTTATTTGCACAACAATAAAAAGCATTGTTCAAACAATTTTCCATTAATTATACACACCCAACTTGGTTCCAATATCATACATGCAAGCATAATCCCTTATTATATATATTAAAAAAATCATTACATTGGTTACTAAAAGAGTAACAATATTTGGAGTATACAATTTATTAAATAAAAACATTAACATGTGGGTTTTAAAGATTGGAGGTTGAGAAAGGATAAAAAATGATAAAACGAGGTTTATGCATTGAGGTGAAGGCTTCCATGATGGCGCAAGGTTGCACTTGTGCTTGGTTAGCAAGGGCACATGTATTTTTGGCAACACCTCTTTCCTTCAAGCTTGTGTTGATCTATTTTTTGGAAAATGTAGTTTTATTTTCCTTCTTTTGCATGGGTCTCTTGTGATCTTTGGTGTTGAGTGTCATTTTTTTGGTTTTTTGGTTCATCCCTTTTCTTATTTGTGTCTTGTTTGTAGTGGTTGTCATCATGGTGGCTTGTGAGGGTTGAAGGGACCCCTTGTTGATATCATTTTAAAATGCTCTTTTTGGAGAGGATGCTTCATCGTTAGGGCATAAGGAAGCAATTAGTTTTCTTCCACATGTAACTCAAGACAATAAAAATGATCCAAATTTATGGAATAAATTGAAACCAAATGGTTGTCTAGAGAAAATCAATGAGAGGCTAATAGTTGTGATAAACCTAGAAGCTATTGAGAAATATGTTTTATATTTAGTTGAGCATGTGCTAATATGTAAATTTATGAGCATTTGAATTTCTTTTCCTTTCTTAGAGATATGGGTGAGGAAGAACTAGAACTCGGAAGGTGATATGGATATAACCTTGGTAGTAAACAACTAATTTGTGGTTTTCTCCCATACAACAAATTGAAACATAATCCTTGAAGCAGATCCTTATTTCCACAATCAAGCAATTTTTTTTATTAAACTAGGGTTTGCTCCGATGGATGAGGTATCATCTAAAATTCTTGTTTGTGTCTTTCTTCCTCACCTTCTAAAGGAATTTTAGAGACTAAATATTATATAATCCATAGCAACAGTCATTGATAATTCTTTGGGTCCATCATGCTAGACTCTCGATGAAAAGGTGGTTACTTATGCCTATCTTTGTGTTGAAATTAATTTAAATAACCCTCTACCTAAATCCATGGAGATTAGGATTAGAAATATGATTTGGATTCATTAATTGATTGTGAAGCTTTACCCTTTAGATGTCACACCTATCATGAACATGGTCATTTTTAGTGAAAATTTCCCATAACTCAATTCCCAAAGTCCTCAAATGCATGTTTAGTGATGAGATGAAAATATAAAAACAAAAGGAAAAGCCTTGATTCACATTGAGATGCCAAATTCAAATGATTTTGTCTTAGTGAAATCTCATTCAAAAGATAAATCTAGAAATTGCTAGTTCAAAGATGCTTCTAAAGGATTTTTGTCCAACAAATTTGAAGCTCTTGAACAC
Organism: Sequoia sempervirens; assembly: GCA_007258455.2. Classification (NCBI taxonomy): domain Eukaryota; kingdom Viridiplantae; phylum Streptophyta; class Pinopsida; order Cupressales; family Cupressaceae; genus Sequoia; species Sequoia sempervirens. The sequence continues at coordinate 96,318 of VDFB02387761.1, read as the reverse complement.
TTTGAAGATGTAATTACAATGAATCGTGCTAATAATCTAGAAAATCAAGAGATGTATTTTCTAGTAATATCTCTAGTTCTCAACCCACCTTCTGCTAATCATTTTCTAAAGTTATGGATGATCTCAAAGAATAGGAACTCTCTTGCTTCTGATCTTGTAGAGAAAATTGACAAGTAGGAGAAAATACATGAGCTACAACATGATGAAGTTGGACTTGGTTGAATGATAGAATGTTAGGTAGAATCTCATGTAGGTATTTCTCCTTCAGAACATGTGCATGGACAAGAGGAAAAAAAAGAGGTTAAAAATAAATCACCTTTCCTTCTCGGTTTATAGCTAAAAAATATCAAGAAAGGAGGGAATGACAAAGAGGTAAAAGGAAAAATGACCTAGAAAAGGTCAAATTTATTAGAGAATAATTGGTGGAGTCTAGTGTTATTAAGACATTAGATTCGCGCTTCTCTAACTACCAAAAATGATAGTGATCTCATGGAATGCAAGGATTTTGAGCAAAATTCCTTGAAAAAAGGTTGTTTGAGACCTTATTCATGCTCATAAACCAAACATTATTTTCATTCAAGAAATAAAGCTTTTAGTTTAAGGAAATGAAAAGTATTTTTTCTAATATTTGGAGACGAGGATAATGCCTTTGTATAGGTACATAGGGATCTACTAGGGGGTTGTCATGCTTTTGGAACCCTTATAATATAATTCCTTCTTGGTGGTATGGAGGTAGGAACTTTATATCATTGATATCTTCTTGTTTCGATTTTGAATTTATGATAATTCTTACTAATGTTTATGCTCTAGTTGATCTTATGGGTAAAGTTTATCTCTAGAATCATATAAGAGTTGTATGTTCTTTAGTTCCCTCTTTGCCTTGGATTTTGGCTAGGAATTTTTATACAATTATTAGCCTATCAGAGAAAAGTGGGGCTAATGATCCCTTGGGTCCTTCATATACCCTACTAAAATGTAAAATATCCTTCCTCAATTTAGTGGATGTGATGTCAATTAATGGGATTTTTACCTAGAATAATAGAAAATGTGGTAAGGATACAATTTTAGAGAGATAAGATAAGTTTCTTGTCTTAGATTTTTGGGTAAAAAAAATGGATTTCTTCTTCAAAGATTCTTGGTTGAAAATGTTCTAATCATTGGATTATTAAGTTCTCTTCAATGGTCTCTACTCCAAAAAAATACTCCCTTTAAGTTTCAACTCATGTGATTGTGAGATTCTAACTTGCTTGAGCTTATGACAAAATGGTGGTATCAAGGGAAGCCTTGCTTTGGTACACCTATGTACTCTTTCTTTAAGACACTCCAATTTGTAAAATTTAAGTTAAAAAAGGTGGAACAAGACATGTTATGAAAATATTTTTCAAATTAAGGTTTATTTTCAATAGAGGTTAGAGAGAACTACGTTTCAAATTAAAGATGAAAGTATGACTAAAGAGATTTTAAGGGAGGATTAAATTAATGCTAACTTTTGCTAAGAAACTTTTAGAATGGGAGCTTCGAGAAGAGATTTTTTTAAAACAAAAATTATGATTTATTGGTTTCATGAAGGACACAAGAACACTGTGTTCTTTCACAATTATGTAAAAGAATGGAGAAGTGGAAAATTTGTAACTTCTCTCACCTCAACTCAAGGAAACATGCAGTTGACTTCCTTCCAAGAGATTTCTAAGGAAGTTTTTTTCCATTTCTCTTCTTAATTTACTAAGAAATTTCCTAATGATATTGATGGAGAGAATCACATTATGGAGTGTATTCCCTCCTTTGTTTTAGAAGAGATGAATATGTTTCTCTTAAATCCTATTTCAATGGAAGAAATCGGGATAGTTATTTTCTAAATGAAGAAAGAAAAATCTCCAGGACCTAATTCTTTTCCTATTGAATTATTTTAGGAATTTTGGAATATTGTTAATAGATACATGCTATCAATTGTTTTTCAGTCTTAATCTAATAAAATGTTACTCAAAGTTATCAACAAGCCACTTTTTTTGTACTAATTCCAAAGAAAGATGGGGCTTCATCTTTATAATTTTTTTACCTAATTGCTTAATGTAATGTTACATATAAATTTATTACTAAATTGATTGTTGAAAGGCTAAAGAAGTGTTTGGATACCTTGATCTCTCCTAAACAAGGAGGATTTGTGAAAGGGAGGCAAATCTTGGATGGTATTATTGTGAAAATTGAAGTTATTCATTTCATGGTGATTTATAAGGAAAAGGCCATGTTTATTAAGATTGGCATGTCCAAGGCCTGTGACAGAGTTAGTTGGTCCTTTCTCTAAAAATACTTTTCACTTTTGGTTTCAATTTAGATTAGATTAATTGAGTGATGAGTTATGTGACTTTAGCATCCTTCTCTATATTAATTAATGGAATTCCTTCTCTTTTTTCAACATCTAAGGGACTACTAAAAAATCACAAAGAGATAGGTCTTATTTAAGGATGGTCATAAAGTCATACCTCACTTCTCAATCTCATCTCTAGTTTGTGGATGGCATTGTCTTATTGGGGATGATCAAAGTGGGAGAGGTTGTCAATCTTAGGACAATGTTAAACTCTTACTTATTTTATTTGGGTCAAAAGATCAATTAGGATAAGTCCAATATTTTTTCTTTAGCACCTCACAACTTATTCAACATAGGATTTTTGAGATTCTCCATTTTAAAGTTGGTGTTTACCAATGAAATATCTAGGAATCCTCCTTGCAGTTGGAAATCTTAAGAGATTTTACTAGAAGAAAATTTTAGATAGATTTTGCATAAGGGTTAGCCACTAGAATTTTCATTGAATTTATTTTGGAGGTCAGTCAACTATATTAAAGTATGTCTTGCAAGCGCTGCTTATCTAAAGATTTCTTCTTCTTTCTACCCCAAAAAGAATTCTTAAATATTTTGACACTCTCTTGAGAAAAAAATTATGGGCTAGAAACTTGGATAGCCAAAAGTGAATCCTAGTGAAGTGGGATTTGGTGTGTAGACCTAAAGAGGCTAGAGGTCCCGACCTATGACAATGAGAGTTGAATTATAGGACATTAGTGGCCAAACTTTATTAGAGATGGTGTAGAAATCCAAGCCATCCTTGGGTGAGGATTCTTCATTTTAAATACTTGGGATGGGTGGATAATGAAGATATTCCCATAATGGAGATCAATGGGGGAGGATTTATTATTTGGAACACTATAAAAAGAGGGGCTATACTTATAAAGGGAGGGATATTTTGGATATTTAACAAGGGAAATGAGGCTTTATTTTGAGAAGATTATTGGGACAATTATCCCCAAATCCTTTCATGTTTTCCTCAATTATGGGCTCTTTGTTATGTTTTTTCAAGAAGCAAGTCGGTATGAGGTTGATGATTTTAAATTCTCTTCTTCCTTAAGGAGACCTGCAATCAAAAGATGGAAGGAGTTATGCTGTTAGAAGATGGTAGGAGTCATGTTGCTAGCTAGGAGGGAGTTTTGTTGATGATTGAGATTTGTTGGTTTCCATCCTTGAAGATAGTTCATGTAGCTCTTTGGAGAATTTTGATGTCCTTGCACAGGGTCATGATTTGAAAGGAATATAGTTAGTTTCTCTTGGATACCAACTCATGTAACAACAAAAATCAAGTTTATGTTGAGAATCCTCAACAAAAAGAGAATTTTGAATAAAGTTGAGTGGATAAAATGTATTTTTTCTTGTGGCTTCTCAATAATAAAAAATTCCTCACATGGGCCAGTATTAGAAAAAGAGGCTTTCAAGGGCCTTCTACTTATGTTCTTTGTGGTGGTAATGAAGAATTTTTCAATCACCTTTTCTTCCAATTCTCCTTGCTAATAGAAATTTGGAAGTTATTGTGGTTGATTTGGAATATACCTATGGTATATGCTACTTCCTTATTTCAATTATGGGATAGTGTGGATGACCCCCTCCTTTAGATTCATTTCTATTGGTTGCCTAGGAAATTGGACCGACTTTTTTTTTGGTAGCTTTGGTTGGAGTGAAATCATCAAATATTACAGGGTTGTGAGCTCATAATTTTGTAAGTTTGGAACAAGACTAAAGGAATTATTAAGGAGAATTTAATGTTAATTCAATATAGAGGAACCTCTCATGTTCTTTGATCCTCACATTGTTAATATTATAGAGCTCTCTATGTCTTATTACCCATCCTCCAAGTCAAGCATTCTTTCCCAGGCCTTAGTGAGGGTGAAGAGAAATGGCAAATGGTCTCCTCCTCATAATGGCTTCCTTAAAATTAACATAAATGGTTCCTCTTGTGGTAACCTAGGAGATGTTGGGATTGGAAATTTAAGATAGGATAAGGATGGTTGTGTTTTTTTCTTTTCCAACCATATAGGGTAGCATTCTAATAACTTAATGGGGGGTTTGGAAATCCTTATAGTTCTAGTAAATATTGTAACCATGGGTGGGAAAAAGCTATTTGTGAATCAAATTCAATTATTTTGGTCTCTCTCCTCAATAAAAAAATAATTTTTAGGAGGCTTCTTAGAGAATGGCTTGGGTGGCTAATCATATTCTTGATTTGGTAAAAAAAATTTGATTCTATTTACTTTGTTCATATTCCCAAAGAATAGAACAAAGTAGTTGGTTGTTTGGGAAAATGGGATTATGAGGGAAGTAATTTTGAAATGTCATTGGCTGGGGAGATTTGGATCCAGGGAAATACCAATAATTCTAAAGCTTATTTGGGATGATCAGGTTGAAGGATCCAATCGATTAAGGAGGGAAAAGTTGTGTCCTAGTTGGAGTACTAGATCTAGTAGGCATTTTGCTAACTCATTTTATAAGCACCCCTAATGGGTCTTACTTATTTTGATTGTTATGAAAACTATTATTGTTTGGAAATCTCATTGTTGTATTTGGTTTTAATGTTGGTGTTTTCCCAAAAATAAAAAATAAAAAATAAAAGCATGCTAGCACATAAGCATATGGCCTTCATTTGGCTTAATCCAACATTAAATAGATTGATAAAAAAGGTATGTTTAAAAAATTGTTCCAAAAAAGAAGCCTAGCCACATACTCATGGAAAAGAGGCTTGAAATACTTTATTATTTTACTAGTTTTTGCTCCTAGATTCTAATAAATCTACAAAATGACATGAATTTCCACCCAAACTAATAGCTCCAAAAGATATTTTTATTCTCCCCACAAATCCCCTCATCCATCAAGGATAATCCACATCTTTTTATGTTCACTATGCCCTCATCTACTTCATGGAAGACAACATTAGTTAATTTTTTTAACTAAAAACTCCCACAAAACTACCTTTCACTCCATATAAATGCTTGATGGTGAGAAAATGACTCCAAAATTCTAGCACCAAATCAACATTATCAACCATAATCCCTTTGAAAACTCAAATTTCCCCTCCATTATTCTTCGTTGTTCCTTCCAAAAGGAACCCTAGCCATTTCAAAATAAAATTATATAATTTCAATGATCCACCTAAGCTTTAATAACAATTATTCAAAGCTTACCTTTCCACTATACAAGAACTCTTGGGCTAAGATTTTATTCAATATTAAATTATCTTCATTTTATCTTAAAAAAATAAACTTTTGATTCAATCTTTTAAATAAGGTCAAGTCAAGGCAACAACAAAAGTAGGCTAATTCCATAATCCTACCAATAACCCTTTTGAATTGATAACAAATAGTGAATCTGCATAAAAAATTGACTTGTCAAAGAAAATTGGGCACGTGCTCACACATCAAGCATAATAAACCAATAGCATTAGACTACTTTGAAAGCAACTAAAAACTACATAATGACTTTAAGAATACAAGGATATAAAAAATTGATATTTATCACCACCCTAACACTAGATCCCAACAATGTTGACACATAATCTACAACCTATGTCACTACTCACAATCACACTTGATCTTCACAAGCTCCTAAACTTGTGAACACAAAGTTCATTATCAACATCCATCATCTAATGAAGCAACAAAATATGAGAAATAATCAACTATAAAAACATAATCTATCTTATTAGAGTAATTAAAATATAAGTACCAAACAACACACATTGCTACCTTTAAACAAATGAACTCCCTTCATATGGGAAAAAAATTGGTTACCTCATCTTGATTTTAACTAGATGGTTATCTCTTTTTGGAGGAAATGTAATAATTACTTTAGTACTAAAATGTTCATGTTTAGCCAAAATCTAAAATATCTCAAGTTCAAACTACAAGAGTGGAACCAAAAAGTATTTAAAATTTTGTTTAATGAGAATGCTACCCTGGAGAATAAAATGGTTGAAATCCAAATGCAACTTCTAAGTAAATAGAACCTAGAATCTCTCAAACATGAATAATATGTTATTTCATCAAATTTGGACGTAATTTACCATTGGGAGGAGATTCGTTGGAAAAATAATTTTAAAATAAAATGACTACAAGAGGGAGACTAAATTTTTCCACATGCCTTATATCCTTAGAAGATGGAGGAATTTTATCTCTAAGCTTTGATTAAAAGATGGTAGAATCATAGAAGATCCCTAGACCCTCAATATATATGTAATTTTGTTATGGGTGAAAATGCTTGCAAAGAATTGTGGGGAGTGATGTGTCCTAAAATTGTCCTCTTTTCCTTGCTTAAGTTTCATACTTTTCATGATATTTTTGATGATTTCCAAGACATTACCCAGATTTTCTTGCTTATTTTAAGTATTAAAGGATTAAGGATGGTATGTATTATATTGTTAAATGATTATGTGAATATCTTAATATCTATGAAATTCAATATATTTTTATGTTGATTATGGTTATTAATTATGAAGAGATGCCTTTGAATTAAACTAACCCCTACAATGAAGGATTTGTCAACCCACAACAAAGAATTCATGTCATCCCGCAACCAAAGGGGATGATCACTTACAACACATACAATCTTTTGTAGTTAATGGAAGCAATGGTCAAAGATTGTGGGAATGATTTATTTATAGATCATTCTATTTTTACTGATATTACCACTAGATAAAAAATTAATTGTCGAGGAAATAAGATATTTTTGATAACATTGGTCATGGCTCATCAACAGTTATGCCCTATTGAGCATGTTTTTTAGTTGGAATTGTCTTCTTTATGATCTGTATAGTCTTAATGTGATTATAACACTCTCACCTCTATGTGCTTAGTTTTTATTACTATTTAGAATAAGACTGGGTCCTCTTCCTATGTTTTTGGGGGAGTTGACAATTGTTTACAAGTTGTTTTCAATATAGGAATAATCAAACTCTCAATATCTCGCATATATGTCTAATCTTGTGAGAGGTCGAGGACCTAGCATCTTAGTACATTCATAGATTTATATATAAACTTATTTCTTGTGAGTTGATACTTTGTTATCAATCATCTGTTCGAATTGTAATAAAGAATAAATTCAATCATTTTATATGAAGTTTTGAGTTAAGGTTTAAGAGACATACCATGGGGTTGTAGCTACTCAAGCAAGGGCCACTTGAGGTAACTACAATAATCCTTGTAGCTTAGGTTATTATTTATAGTAGAATAAATTTCTAAGATGTATTTTTGGAATTAACTAGGATGCCTTAGGATTCTTAATTGCACATACAGTGCTAGCATCATCTAAGAAACCATGATTCCTTAGTTGATAATTTAGATATTATATATCTAGGACAATGGATTAATTAATAAGGGATATGTGGTATGTTGAGTTGTATGCATTTTTTGCATCAATTGATTGAGCATTGATGGAGCTAGACATTTTTTTAATCATTGTCAGGGATGGTGCTACAATTCAAAATTCCTAAAGTTCTTTTTGTTGATTTGATCACATATATTATTTTCTTAATTTATAAAAATTAGGACCAAATTAGAATTTTCAAATCAATCCCAAGTACTTACTAACAGTGTGCAAGAAAAAGCTATCTAGCTCAAATTACTTACTAATAGTGTGGAAGATGCTTTACGAAGATATCTTCCATCAAACCAGAATCAAGAGGAATTGTTTGAAGATATTGGCACAAGAGAAAAACTAATACCATTAGAGGAGCTAACTGAAGGAGTTAACAAAGTAGAAATACCCCTCACACATGTAGCTACTCTAGATTTTGGGAGAATCACCTTAATATATCTCAACATAATAGAAAATGGGGTAGTAGACAACTCGGTTGAACCTATTACATTTGAATTCCCAATAGCAAATCAGTGGGCGACTTCCCTCAAGAACATACCTCCTTCAACATTACCTAATTTCTATGGGTTAATCATGGAAGAACCTAATACATTTATATTCGAGTTTGATATTTTATACGAAAGCTATGAATATACCATAGACACTTATAGGATTAAACTCTTTCCTATCACATTGAAAGATATCACTTTGTAGTGGTTCATGAGGTGAGGAAAAAATGTCATGCCAAAATAGGAAACAATAAAGGAAAAATTCTTACCAAGATTATTGTCGAGGAGGAGATATGAAAAGAGATGATATCTTCAAAATTTCATGGAACAAAGATGAAACCCTTAAAGTCTATGTGGAGAGATTCCAATTTTTCCTTAAAAAGTCACATCAAAACCCCCTGAAATTGGTATTTCTACAAGGGGTGAATGAAGATTGTTTGGATGCATTCAAACTCATTGGAGTAGGGAATATCTCTCATTTCCTTTTTATAAAATATTCCAAATATGTAGAAATTATTCAAGGTAAACTATGAAGAAAACTAGGGGTTCTAGAGCCCTTTCTTCCACCAAAACACATACATGTGTTTCTAAGGTGGAACTTAGCAACCTTCTATCCAATATGAATGTAGATATAATCAGTCATCTAACAAACCAGCTGGACACTTTGCGCATAAAAAAGAAACAAGAGGAAGCATAGGCTACTCTCAGAATATTTTCCACGCTACCGTCAGAAAAGAGTTAACTGCAAGTGAAAAATATTACTAGCATTTATAAGGAAAAGAAAGGAAAACCTAAATTTCATACCCTAGAAGATGAGGAAGGTTAATTGTTTTATATTTCCCAACATTAACCATGGTAGAAAAGGCAAGGTATACCTCAATACCCTTTTTATTATAATGTTTCTTTTTTGGGGGTCAATTCAAATTTCCCTAACTGGAACAGTCCACCTTAGAATAGATTATCAAATCAACCATGGAAAATCACTCAATCATCTAACTAGATTCCACAACAGGGGATGTGGTAACAACAACCATATTAATCCCAAAATTATAATCCATATTGGAAATCCCCTCAAAACCCATGGTCACCACAACAACGTGGAAACCAACAATGACATAACACAAATATAAGTTACTCATAGCCACATAATCCTTTCAACAACAACCAACCATTATGCCTAACCTAACCATCTCTACCCCAACACAACCAAGAGCACCACAATTGCATGCTTTGTTTAACACTTGCGAAGACTAAGAGGGGGGTGAATAATTCTTATCAAAAATTAATCCCTTCTAGAACTTAACTCTTTCAGCACAAGACAACCTTCTTTACTAGATCAAGACACCTTTAAGCATAACATAAAAAATAATGATATAACAATTTGAATCCTTAGCACTTCTTGAACAATGAAAGATATAACAATTCTAATTCTAACTAGATCAACAACAATGAGAAATAGAGAACACACACATGCACAAGGAGAACACTAGATTTATGTGGAAAGCCTGATTTGGGAAAACCACGATGAGAGTTAACTCGCAATATAAGGTTCATTGCCAAAAAGACTTGCAAGAAGGCACACAACCTTAGAGAAAGATATAGAGGACTTGTTGAACTAAAGACAACACAACTTCAAGAGCAAGATACAAGGACCTAATAAGATTCACTATCTCATAGTAGGATATAATATGATTTAGAAGGAATTACAGTGATTTCCAACACAACACTCTATCGGTTGAGGCGTTATAGCTTAATTGACCTTTCCTTTTACACACTTTAGCACTACCATTGTTGGATATTCAATACAATTCACACACACAAACACTTCTTCACACTTGTACACACTTATCCATGTTGTACTTGAAATGATCTTGCATTTATATCCACTACAACACTTCAAATCTTCAATTAGGTCACCCAAGAAAAAGGATAAACAATGAAATCAACTAGTCAGCCACCAAACATAATGTGGTCCCATCCAAAAGATAGAGAGGACCAAAAACACTCTTATCACTTCTTTCAATGTGATCTAAAACCATTTACACGTAGGCATGTTGATTGTCTAGAATACTGAGAAGGGGGATGAATCAGTATTCCATTAAACCATTTAGATGTAAACCACCCAATTATTAAAGCACATATGACTACAAACCAGAATAAAGACATTGAAGTGAACATCACTTCACAAAACATATCAACACTAGATTTTTGTGCGCAAAACTAAAAATGAGAAAAACCACGATGAGGATTAGCTCACAATATAATATATCTGGATATAGAATATTACAAGGCTCACTACTAGGACTCACTATCCTTAAAAGGTTCACAACCTTAATACACAATGAAATGGCTAATCGCCAAGATACAAAAGAATATGGCTCACTACGAATAGTGTGAACTGATGAGATGCACCTTTTGTGAGTCATGTTCAGTTCTAGTGAGGCTCTATATGTGAAGTGTTGCACTACATAACAATCACTTAACCATTCTTCTCTAATCCTTGACTTCTTCCATAATATACCACTCGCAACTGATAAATCACTTAGGCTCGCACACTCTTTTCATCCACTTACACCACACCCACTTCAACTCCAAAAATGTCTTGTATTTATACAAGTACATTTCATACATCAATTAGGTCAATATAATTGGATATAAACAAAATAATCAAAATAACTCATGTTGACACCATATAAGATTAAAACAATTTTATCCATGTAGTGTATCATATCAAGTCGGCCTAGATCTGAAAGAGATCTAACAAACATCTACAAAGTATAATTATTCTTCTTAATACAAGTCATATATTAGGTCGGCTAAGAATAGGACCTAATCACAAAAACTCCAAGTCAACACACATACTTCTTAAGATAAACACCTTCCAGATCCAATATTACATTATTTTCTCATCACATTAACATCAGGGAGATCACCCTTAGAAATGTAGCACCAGAATGTTCTTTCTAAGAAAATGCGGAGTCTCCTATGCAGGTATACAAAATAGAGAAACAATTGTAGTGTACAGAGTTCAACTCTGTCATTGATAACTTTTTGTACGCAACACAAAACTCCTCAAGATCCTATATATAGTTGTATAAAAGAGTCATAATAATGAGATTAAGAGAGCAGAGTCAAATCTCATCTTACGGTGAATTTCAAACTCAAAAACCAACGTACTGGCTCAACAGTACAGAACACTTATGGTAGATATCAGCTTCTGGTTATACAAAATATGTTTCCCACTATGTTGCCAGAATGTTGACGTCAATGACAATACTGGAATAATAAAAACATCCTATGTAGACTTCATGCTCATGTTGTAAGGTTCCCACATTTCATACAATCTCCCCCTTTGGAATTGATGACAACATGTATATCAAAAACATTTTTATACCAATAAGAGACAACTGAATAATCCCCCTTTCAAAGTTGATGCTTATAATTTTTTTTTTCCTCTATCTATCTATCTATCTCTCCCCCTTTGACATCAATGGAAAAGGTTATGAAGGGGTCTGGTATAATTCCTCAAATAAGTAAGTGCATCAAAAATTGAACAAGCATCATAAAAAAATGTTAACCTGAGGAGGAAGAAGCTTTGAGATTCTTCAGAATAACTTCCCATGTGGCTTTTCCTTCTTCCCACAATTTTTTTGCACTTTCAAGAGTCTTGTGTAGTATTTCATGTTGAACTCAAGCAACACTGAGAGAGGGGGTGAATTAGTGTTGAGCAATTTTAAAATTTATTAATTTGTCCTTTCAAGTGCTTAAACATTCAATCAAAAGAAAGATGCATGAACATGAAACAATAAGCCACAACACCATAACACAAGGATTTTTACATGGAAACCTTGTTAGGGGAAAAACCACGGTGGAGGCCAATCCACAATTTGAGTACTCAAAATATAAGTGTTTTACAAAATAGGAATGCACTTGCATTTAGGCACATTGCCTAGAGCTCACTGCTCAAAATAAGGAAGGCTCACTACCTTACAATAGATTTAGATTACACCAAAGGATTGAACTAAGAAGATAGCATCTACAAATGCCTAATTACACTTCTGGTTAGGCTTGTAGATTATATTTTGGACATTTTGTCATATTTTTCACTTTGCTCTGCTTTGCCTTAATTCGCTTCACAAAAATCCTCTTCTATGCAAATAAAAATTGCTCAAATAATCTTCTGATATTCGCACACACATTAACACATATCAAACTCACACATATGCACATCAAAATGAATTAACCGATCTCATATATATCCGCTACCAAGAATTCAATCGCTATATGTCGGCTTCAATGAAATAGAAAATATCTTCCAACTGTCGACTCAAATCATGAATAAATTTTAATGCGCATCCACCAAAGTCGGCCATAAGATAGTGAGGACCCAAAAAAAAAATTCGAATACAAAAATACTTTAAACAATTCCATCTTAAACATCCATAACACCCAACATTCGCTTAGTCGACCTTCATATACTGATAAACAAAAAATCAAACAACCAAATCTCCTAACTCATAAACCAATTGATGCAACAACACAAAAATCGAGAGTAAGACATTTCATATGCCCAATGACCTTTCCTAATATCCACAACCAAAACTGATAACCTAGTAATGCAAACCACTTGACAGATTCAACTTCAACCGGATACCCTGTTCTTCAATCTACCTTTTGGTATAGTCAAATACTACAATGTGGACCGGATCAATGACTTTAGTTGCCATCAATGACAACACTAGAAGCCATATGCCAACAATCTCCCCCTTTGGCATTGATGGCAACACTTAGTGAAAAATGACTAAGTGTCAGAACCTTCAAAATGTCATAGGTGATAAAACTCAACAAAACTCCCCCTAAGTTTGATAAGGCATTTTTCACTGCTCTCTCTCCCCCTTTGACATCAATGACAAAAAAATCCTTTCTCACCCTTTGAAGTGTAACCAAAACTTACCTGTGCAAAAATTTGAAGAAATACATCCACTAATTGAAGATTATTTTGTGCTTCTCCTTCATCTCTAGAAGAAACTTCTTCCATGCTTCTACTGCAATCCCAGTGATTATGATCATGTTGTTGTTCTCAGATGGCTGGTTGATAATTTTGATGAGGGATTCTAAAATGGTGAAGACATCTTCCAATACTTCTCCCTTCCTCAGTATCTCAACCAATTGTTCCAGCCTACATTCGGTTATGTCCTTTACTTTCCAAAAAGTGTCAACAATCCTATTCTTGGTGTTCTGAACATTTGTATGCTCTGGCTACAATTCTTGAATCCTTTTCCTAATTGCACCATCTTGATCCTGAGACAAGTCAAATTTTTGACCAATATTGTTCAGCTTTGTTTCAAATTGCTCCAACTTCTCTTTGTACTTGTTGATTGCATGAGGCCATCGAAGAAAATAGTTATAAATGTTGTTTGTAGTGCTTATGCATTGTCTTAGTTCTTTCATGTGCTTTTTCAGCTTGGTAAGTGACAATCTATATTGCTTCTTCAGGTGTAGAATCACTTCTTCTTCTTCCTTATTCTGAGATTCAGATTCCATGATTTCCTCAATACATTCAATCATCTCTTCTGGAAACTTATTCTACAAACTCTCCAATTTGATATGATTGTGCACAAAATGAGCACTTAGTACACTTAAGATCATGTCCAACTCGTATGAAGGTCTAATAGACCACATGTTTCCAATCTTCTACATTCCATCTTCCTCATGAATAAGTTACATTAGATCTTCCTTGGTTAGATCACCTTCTTCTTCACTTCCTTTTTCCTTTGCCTTTTCTTGTTCTAGTTCAACTATTTTTAGTTCTTTTCCAAGGGTGTCCTTAGATTCCTCATCGATTCCTCATCTGGTATGTCCACAATCACTTGTTCTTTTCCTTTCCCTTCAAATTTTAGAGTCTTGCATGTTGGTGGAGTACAAACAACAATTTACTTTGCTCTTCTCTTCTTTCTCTCCATCTCACCGAAGGAGGAACCAACTTCAAGTCCTCTTACCAGAATTGAAACACCAATTGAACCAAACTTCCTTAGCAAACCCTTAAAGAAAATTTCATATAATTGATCATAGTTTTCCAAATTGTTGGAGTATATGTAAATATGCTTACAAATTGGTTCACTCTCTTCCCACATTACATTGTTGTTCAGGGGTAAACAATTCAGAAAATACATCACAAGGCATATAACCAAAGTACCGAACCTAAAAGGGTAACCTGTCTCCTTTTGTCAATTGCACATTCTCCATTAGTTGATCTTTTAGTAATCCACAAAGATCAAAATCTTGATCTTCCATTATCATCTTGTGTGAAATATAAACTACACCTATCGAAGTAGCACCTTCTCTGTTTCTGAAAAAGGTTTTGTAAGATATTCCATGCACAATGTACCTTGTCACTGAATCCTTAAGTGTGGATATTATCAATGCCTTTTGATCTCCAATTACTCTAGTTAGGGTTTCTATTTCTTTATTCTGAATTTATTTCTTCCTCGGTACTTCCCCAACCTTGCATAACCCAGTTACAGCTATGATTACTTCTTTGGAGATATGGTAGGGTTTATCCAAAGTTAGAATATCATCATTCAATCTGTTCAAAATGAACTAAATGATTTCTGCATTTCCAAAATAAGGAAATTCACTCCAAATATCTAAGCTTTTGTGTTTTGCTTCATACAACCATTTCAATTCATTGTGCGACAACATGTTTCTTTTGGATCTAATCTTCTCGCTACTATACTCATCTAATTTTACCATTCCTTTGAATTTTTCCATTTTATTTTCCATACACATGACTTAAAAATACCAAAGAAATTCTTCAACCTCACATCAAATTTCTCAATACAATTGAAGTACCTGATGAATTAGGGTTTTGCCGCTGAATTATCTTCACAATTTTGAAATTTTGATGCAGAGTGCTCTCCTTCTTCTTTTCTTCGACACAAAGTGGAGAATGAGGGTTTCAACTTCCTTTTTATAACTTGCACACCTAAATTTTATTGTAATAAATGCTTTTACCCTAACTTATTTGGATACCCTATTTTCTTAGTTATCAACCAAAAACTTTTGTGGACCTTCAACTCAGCATAATATCCTTTCCAACTAATTCCATAACATCTGTAGATCAATAGTGCAACCATTCCAATCATCCACATCCTAGTGTCAATTACCAGTAAGGGGTTTGAAGGATTTTACTTGACAACTCCCCCTAGGCCAAAGGCTTGAAACTAGTTCCCGAAAATATTACCAGAAGTAGGTTCTAGTGCTAGCTCAATTCCTGCAATAGAGGAACTCTTCTACACCCATGTCTTCTTCATTTGATCTCTTATTTCATCCACAATTACTTTCCCTTTTCCTTTATCCTTTCTCTACATATTTCTCCTTTGTATGTTGGACCTCTTCTATCCATATTTCTATTTTTGTAGAATCTAGCAATGTGACCATATTTTTTGCAATTGAAACACACAACATTTCCTTATCTAGGCCAGTCATTCCATTAATTTCTTCTCAATCTACATTGATTAGCAATATTCCCAAATCTTCCATAGGTATAACATTCTACATTCCTTCTAGAGTTCTTTGGCACATTTCTACATTCAATTGAATTATGACCAAACTTATTGCAATTGAAACACTAAACAAAAAATGATGAATCACTTGATTTCATTTTACTTCTCCACTGAGTAGCCATAGGACCAAATTTATTGCAAGCAAAATAATATCCATTGAACTTTTGAGCATTAGGTTGTCTTATCAAACTCCTTTTTGCTTTGTCCATCAAATTTCCTTGCTTGAAATTCCTTTGTCCAGATCTGGAACTTTCTCTTTTTTCATAACCAAGACCTCACTTATCATTTGCATTCTTTTGCACTTGAGTCAGCTCATCAAGCTTATTAGAGCTGATCTTGAACTTCTCCTTGTATGCATTTGCAGTAGCTAGTTCATCTCTAAGAATAACAATCTATTTTTCAATCTCTTATTCATTGTCTCTAGATTGTTATAGTTCCATTTCCAACTGAATGAATTCTCCATTTATTATGTTGTATTCATCAGATCTTTCTTTTAGGGAATGTGCAAGATTCTCCTCTTTCTTCTTTCTATCTTTAATCTCCTTAGTCGATTTTATCATCATAGATTCCATCTCATACTTTAGGGTAGCATTGTCTCTACCAATCTTTTCACATTCTTCAGTTATTTCCTTCAAGGTTTGATTCAGATGATCGTCATCCATCTTTTTGCTCTCTTCAATAA
Organism: Sequoia sempervirens; assembly: GCA_007258455.2. NCBI lineage: Eukaryota > Viridiplantae > Streptophyta > Pinopsida > Cupressales > Cupressaceae > Sequoia > Sequoia sempervirens. Next base: position 79,896 of record VDFB02387761.1, on the reverse strand, counting down.
TTCTACTCTCTTTTTGCTTTATTTGATGACAGAGGTCTTTTCCCCTTTCCCTGGATTTAATAACCTGATCCGCCAACTTTTGAATGAATTTCTCAACATCCTTAAGATTTCCTTTCAATTCCTGAACTTCTACCTTAGACTGATCAAGATCATCAAGTGCAACCACAAGTTGTTGCTGAAGACTACAAGAGTCCATTACATTCCAAGATCTACCTCAAGCCATTAAAATTTTTCAAAGGAACTCAGCTATGATACCAATTGTTGGACTCAAGCAACACTGAGAGGGGGGGTGAAACAGTGTTGAGAAATTTTAAACTTTATTAATATGTCCTTTCAAGTGCTTAAACATTCAATCAAAAGAAAGATGCATGAACATGAAACAATAAGCCACAAAACCATAACACAAGGATTTTTACGTGGAAATCCTATTAGGGGAAAAACCACGGTGGAGGTCAATCCACAATTTGAGTACTCAATATATAAGTGTTTTACAAAATAGGAATGCACTTGCATTCAAGCACACTACCTAGAGCTCATTGCTCAAAATAAGGAAGGCTTACTACCTTACAAGAGATTTGGATTACACTACACCAAAGGATTGAACTAAGAAGATAACATCTACAAATGCCTAATTATAGTTCTAGTTAGGCTCATAGATCAGATTCTGGACCTTATGTCAGATTTTGTAGTTTGCTCTGCTCTGCCTTAATTAACTTTACAAAAATCCTCTTCTGCACAAATAAAAATTGCTCAACTGATCCTTTTATTTTCACACACACATCAACACATATTGAACTAACACATATACACATCAAAATGAATTAACCGATATCATATATATATATATTATACCAAGAATTCAATTGTTATATGTCGGCTTCAATGAAATAGAAAATATCTTCCAACTATCTGCTCAAATCATGAATAAATTTTAATGCACATCCACCAAAGTCGGCCATAGCATAGTTAGGACCCAAAACAAAATATTCAAACACAAAAATACTTTAAACAATTCCATCTTAAACATCTGCAACACCAAACATTCGCTTAGTCGGCCTTTATATACTGATAAACAAAAAATCAAACAACCATATCTCCTAACTCGTACACCAATTGATGCGACAACACAAAACTTGAGAGTAAGACATTTCATATGCCCAATGACCTTTCTTGAGATCCACAACCAAAACTGATAACCTAGTAATGCAAACCACTTGACAGATTCAACTTCAACTGGATACCATGTTCTTCAATCTACCTTCTGGTATAATCAGATACTATAGTGCGGACCAGATCAATGACTTCAGTTACCATCAATGACAAAAATAGAAGCCATATGCCAACAGTTCAAGCTTAGTCAAATAATCTACACCATCTTCCAAATTATTGGGACTGAGATTAACTTTTGATAGACCACCAATATTGTCAAGAGCACTAGATACAAGAATGTGTTTGAGTTTTACCATATATCTGAGTGCCACAAACTTCTTAATTACTTTTGTTCTTTGATCCTAAAGGGAAAATAATTTGTCCTATAGCTGCACAAATGTAGGACCATCTCTGATTGCTCTTGTCATCTACCAAGCAGTTATACATATTTTCTTGAGTACTCATTCGAGTTTCACTCTTCCTTATTTCATCTCTTATAGTTAGTGTCCTATTGGACCAATTCAAACAAAAAGAAAGCAAATCTTGAGCTTCTTTCTCATATTCTTGTACATCCTTTAATTCCTTCACTACTATGTGATGTGCATCTACACATTTATTCTTGATATCTTCTAGATTTTCTTTTGTAGACCTATTTCCAGTCTATACTTCTAGTCTGGTGATGTAAGCTTTCAAAGAGTTAATCATATTCCTAAGATTTTCCAAAAATGATATATGAATCAAAGCTGGCACTGGGGATCACTTTCTACAGCTCTTTCAATGCTTCTTGAATCTTTATGCTTTCATGCTCATGTTGAACTCTCTCTAATTCACGTCCTTATGATATTTCTTGTTTGATAACATCACCTTCTCTCTTCTTTCTTGTTCTGGTTGCACTATTGGAGGCTTCAATCATAGAAATTTCTTCTACATTAGGGTTCTTAGGGATTTCTAGAAGAAACTTTGCATAATGATCAATCTCAACCTTAGTTACTTCATAATTCAGTTAAAAAATCCACACTAATTTGGATTCAACTACCTCCATATAACAAAAATATGTAGAAACTAGGAAATTAATATTTCTGGAGTACTTCTCAATCACATCTTATGGAATTCTTGACCTTTTATTCATCCTTGCCTAAAATTTTCCAAAGAATGCAACAAGAGTATCCTCTTAAGCATCCAATCCACCAAGATTTTCCATGTAGTTCCTAATCTAATGAGCTATAATTTCTAAGTTTGTCCATTCTATCCTTCAAATTACCGGTAACTCTTTCATAAAGTAAAAGAGTAAACGAACTATTAGGGTACCATACCGGAATGTGCTTTTCTTATTCTTCTTGATCTCTTTTAAGTTCTTCAATAGATGCAATCGAAGTAGCTCACAAAGGTCATAATCCATTCTATTCCTAACCATATCAAGAGCAATGTAAACAACAACAGTAGAAACTGTGAAGTCACTGCTTGATAAGAAAACTTTGTGACCAATAATCATTGCAACATACTGAATGACCAGATCTTCAATTGTATTCAAAATGAGTTATTTTCCTTGAAGGGTTGCACCAGTCATCTCAATTATCTCTTGTTCATCAACAATCTTTCATCTGGGAACTAGTCTGGAGGAACAAAAACCAATTACATCTCTTATAAATTCTTTGGTTATCATGTGTGCTTTATCAATCCAAATAGATTCATCACTAATCCCACTTAAATCCATTCAAATGTATTTCTTATCGAATTCAAACAATGGGGCTTTCCACCATATATTGTACTTCTTTTCAACTAATATTTTATATGCATCACAATTTTATTCCAACACATTCTTCCATAAGATACTTAACCGAACCAGTCACATTTCCTCAATTTTACTATATACGTATGCATAGATATCCTTAGTAGATAATACTCTAGGAAGAATGCTAGAAAATGTACCAACGGCTTCTTCTGATAGATTTTTCAGAGAATACTTCCTTAGTTTGATTTGCAATCTATCTAAAATGTTCACAACCTTTGAATTATCCATGGCATAAAATTGAAAGATGTTTAAGAAGAATACCTCTATAATTGACAACGAAGAATAGGATTAGATTTTCAACTTCCAGAGCATGCTTGGAATCCACTTCAATTTCCTCTTCCTTCACTAAATCCTAAAACTCTGCTGCATGAAATTGCTCTGGTTTCTTCAGGCTTCTTCTGCATGCTTCTCCTTTTTCACAAATTCCTTTTACTAAATGCGATTTCCTTGATACTTTTGAATTTATTTCTTTCATCCCAGGTGCTTCTACAATAAATGGTTCAAATTGCAAGTAGATCACCTTGGAATTCATGTACATTTCCATCCTTTCAAATTTTGTGAACTTCATTCTTCACGTGTCTGAGAAATTCCTTTCGCATGAAATATTGAATTCGTAACCTTATTAAATGCACTTCTATCATGATATGACATCATATATCGATGAGGGGTTTATTAAATATTTTTTATTATTGTACCCCCTTAAACATTGCCTGACTTAAATTTTGATAGGTGTATCTTCACCAGAGGATGACATAGATAAAATTGATGATTCTGATTTGGCTTTCTTGAATTCTCCTTCCTTTCTCCAAATTCTCTTCATTTCCATCCTTACTTCTTCCCGATCAATGATTGGTTCATATCTCTTTGCTAGATAGTTATTTTTTATCCTTTTGTTTCTTTAGTCTCTAGTAGAATGTTCTAGATTACTACATTCATGAAAAACAACATTCTTCCATCCATATCTTCTTTTATTCAATCTATATTTGCACTGATTAGCCTTGTGTACAAACAAGTTGTAGTGATAACAATAGCCATTAAATAAAAATGTTTTTTTCAACATTTGAATTCTACATTGCACAACCTTATGTCCAATCTTCTTGCACTCAAAAAATTTGTCAGAGAATGATAAAGTATCATTCATTCTTCTTTTACAGGCATTTATCCTAGGACCAAATTTATTGCAAAAACAACAGACACCATTAAAGGATAAATACCTTTGATTATTAGGTTATCTAATGAGAGTCCTTCTAGTATTCCTTCTATGATTCTTGAGTTGTCCATCATTGCATTGAGTCTTCATGTCAGGAGTTTGATCTACCTTTGAATTTTTTCCTTCTTCAAACCCTAAACCACTTTTATCCATTGTAGGTCTCTAAGAAAAAATCAACTCATTAAGCATTGAAGTGCTTGCCTTGAATTTATCCTGAAGTCTTTTTTCCTTTTCCAAATCTGATTTCAAAATTTCCACTTCTTGCTCAAGATTTGTACATTCATCCACCTTCCTTTGAATTTTGGTTTTCTAACAGTCTTCAATTCTTCTCTTTTCTTCCAATTGCTCTAGCAGTCTACTAATATCATCATGTGCCTTTTTTAATTAATCACTGATTTCTCCATATCTTTCCCTTAGATCCTTAATGCACCTATTTTCTTCTAAATGCTCAGTAGAGATTACTTCTAGAGGAATAAGAAATATTTTGTCTTCCATAAACTCAAATTCTAGGACCTTCCTCAAGTTGTTAAACTTCTTCAGATGAACCAAGCTCTGATACCAATTGTTGGTTATCCAAAATACTGAGAGGGTAGGGGTGAATCAGTATTCCATTCAACCATTTAGATGTAAACCACCCAATTATTAAAGCACATATGACTACAAACTAGAATAAAGTAATTTAAATGAACATCACTCCACAAAACACATCAACACTAGATTTTTACGTGGAAAACCAAAAATGGGAAAAACAATGATGGGGATTAGCTCACAATATAATATATCTGAATATAGAATATTATAGGGCTCACTACCAGGACTCACTATCCTTAAAAGGCTCACAACCATAATACACAATGAAATGGATAACCGCCAAGATACAAAAGAATATGGCTCACTACCAATAGTATGAATTGATGAGATGCACCTTCCATGTGTCGTGTTCAATTCCAATGAGGCTCTATATGTGAAGTATTGCACTGCATAGCAGTCACTTAACCATTCTGCTCTAATCCTTGACTTCTTCTACAATATACCACTCACAACTGATAAGTCATTTAGGCTAGCACACTCTTTTTGTCCACTAACACCACACCCACTTCAGCTCCAAAAAGGTCTTGTATATATACAAGTACATTTCATACATCAATTAGGTCGGCCTAATTGGATGTAAACAAAACAATCAAAATACCTCATGTCAGCACCATATAAGATTAAAACATTTTTATCCATGTAATGTATCATATCAAGTTGGCATAGATCTAAAAGAGATCCAATTAACATATACAAAGTATAATTATTGTTCTTAATACAAGTCATATATTAGGTCAACCAGGAATAAGACCTAATCACAAAAAATCCAAGTCAACACACACACTTCTTTAGATAAACACCTTTCAAATATGATATTACATCAATTTCTCATCATATTAACATCAAGGAGATTACCCTTAGAAATGCAACACCAGAATGTTCTTTCTAAGAAAATGTGGAGTCTCCCACACTGATATATAGAACAAAGATACAACTATAGTGTACAGAGTTAAACTCTATCATTGATAAATTTATGTATGCAACAAAAAAATCCTCAAGATCCTAGATATAGTTGTCTAAAAGATTCATAATAATGAGATTGAGAGAGCAGAGTCAAATCTCATCTTGCGGTGAATTTCAGACTCAAAAACTAACGAACTGGCTCAACAATATAGAATACTTCTGGTAGAGATTAGCTTCCGGTTATACCAAATATGTTTCCCACTATGTTTCCATAATATTGACATCAATGGAAACACTAGAATAATCAAAACATCCCATGTACACTTCATTCTCATGTTGCAAGGTTCCCACATTTCCAACAAGGTGCACATCAACCTAAGTTGATTTCAAGGAAACATGTGGATGAAACGCTGAACCACATAACCAGTCAAACCATAAACATATTTCTTATTGAATCAACATGATGCAGTCCCAAGTAGGATAGGTCATGACCCAAATCTATCACAACACATCTTCCATTATTGGTGTAGCCCCCCAAGCACATGATACAAGCAATGAAACAAGCCCCATCATTTAGGTATCCACAAATAGCCTAAAAAATCCAACTCAAGACACAATGTGATACCAAAGTGACCAATTAGAAAAATGTGGATCACTGGGGATGTTCCTTGAACATCCAAAAACACTTTCATACACTTCTTTCATACTATCATGCAATCAACAACCACCGTAGATGAAACAATAACATAAAACTATATTCCAGAGACACATAATGCTTAACCATGAGATATAACTTTAACATATCAACTTGTGGACCACTTCAGCACATGAGATTAGAATTGAGACACTACACAAATGTTGAGAGTACATTCACCAAGCCGTAGGAGTAGAGACATCAATGTGGATAAATGTGGAGCATTTCCCATACCAGTCTAGACAACCAACAACATTTCTAACCTTCAAAAATTCACAAAGATCTCCTTAGCAATACATGTGACAAAAATATAGGAGTATAACATCCACATAATATTGACATTGAATACTAAACCGCAAGACTAAAGCATAAAAAATGGAGTAATTTAGAGCATTCTCCTGGGTAGACTTCACTGCATCTTCCTAAACTAGAAACACTTAAGCAACTTGCAAAGGCCAGAACATCCTTTTAGCAACACATACTTCATTAGGAACATCAAGAGAGATCATAAGACATATTGTAGACCTTCAACAACATCTCTCTACTATCATTCATGCTTCTAATCCTTATCTAAATATATCATTATGAAATCAACTTTTTTGACACTAATAATACATTATATGAACTTCAACAACTCTTCTTTGATAAGGTATGACATCCAACCATGAAATCCAGAAATTCTTCTTTGATAAGGCATGACATCCAACCATGAACTTCAAAAATTATTCTTTGATAAGGCATGAATAAAACCATGAATTCATCACCAATTTTATCTGAAACTGAATATAACAATGACTAACAACATACTTCTCAAGTGCTAACACCAGTGAAAACCAAAAATTACTGTTGACATCAATGACAACAATTTCCAACGATCTCCTTAGTGTTGACATCAATGAAAATAACTATAAACATGTTCATTCTACACCAATCCCTAACAATAAGTATGTTCAATAGGCCTATATTAACGAACCCATCCAATACCCAACCTATGCGGTTGAGGTTAGTGATGTCCACCTACATTAAAGAAAAATGCTTGTTGGCCTATGATCTCAACATATTATAGAACTTCCTAATGAGGAACCAACAATTGAGACTAATGACCAACTAAATGAGAAACCTTAACAAAACAAGACACATGCATAAATTACAAACAAGGAACCACCATTCCTAGAGAGCTTGAACACTCAAATATTTCACCCTGAACCTTAATTTGACTTCTTAAGTCAGCTAAAGAATGTGTCAAAATACCTTCATTACCTTAATGCAACATATTCTTTTGTTGGTGAGATAGGGAGATGTTGTTGGATTCAAGAGAGGATTTAAAGACTCCATTGTCGTAGATTTCTCTTTGCATAGAAGCCCATGTTTTAGGGAGCTAGTGAGCTCCACATTTTGAGAGATAGTGAGCTAGTGAAGTCCATGTGAAGGGAGCTCGAGAGATTCAACAGAAAGAAGGTTAAAAGAGACCAAGAAGACATTTTTTTTTCAGGTTTAGAGGTGTGCTACAACAACAAGAAGATTGATGATTTCATGGTTTGATTGCAGTAGTGATTTCCATTATAGATTGTAGGGTGAAGATGTTAGAGGCTTGTGATAGAAGTCAAATTGAAGGAGATAATTTTTTTCTTGATAATTTTTGTTTTGTATTAGTCATATTTCATATTTGTAATGATTTTTTTCAGTCCATATGGCTACATAACCAATAATTTCAATTATTCTATGTAATTCTTGAATTTCTAGGAGATTTTGAATGAACAAAGAGCACTTCTTGCAGATTTTGTGTTGTTTCAAACCATTTCAAATTTGAATTTTTAGATTATTGTGAGTATTTGAATGAGGGTTGGTTTCTTACTTCATCAGTGGTATCAGAGTGGGAGTTCCTAAGTGTGTAGGCAGAGGTGTCGATGTGAGGCAGTTTGTACTAGGACCTGTGGTGGTGTGTGTGATTTGTGTGTAGATAGATCGTCAGATGTGAGGTAGTCTACACCAAAGAGGATGGGATGGGTCATGAGGAGGACCATTAGAATTTTGTTTTGGAACAATATTGGGAGGTGTAGAGGAGGGGGATTGGCTACTTTGAGACCCCAAGTCATGGGAGGGTCCTAAGCAACAAGCTGCCTTGATCTACCTCAAGCTTGCTAAATGATTTGGAAAGGTTAATAAGTTAATGTTGAAAAGGGAGAGAAATCTAGTTGCTAATGCCCTTTTGCTAACCAGAATGTTTTAGGGGGTCAAATGAGTTTATTCCCAAATTTTAATCTACAGCTTAGACAACTTATTGCGTGAGGATGGCAGCATAGGACACAAACTCCAATGCAACACATTGGCGTCTCAATGGGGCATTGGTTTCGTATAGATATAGGACTTCTGAGAAACATGAAAACACAAGGAATCAAACTAATAGATTGATTGATTGATTTTATGCTATAAAAAAATGTAAAGAAAGTATGAAAACAAAGTACAATAAGAATAATTCTTTAACTAGATATGCTTAAATTAACAAAGGAAGGCCAAGAAAGAGTTACCGAACTTCATGCAACTTGATTCTTTGAATAGCTCCAATTGGGAAGTTCCTACACACACAAGACCAAGGAAAATGTTGGGACTATTTTTAGAGGACTACCTTAGTCAATCCCCCACTTTGGTGTTTCCGCCTCCGCGGATAGCTAGATAGCAATGGTGTATAAAAAGATGATAAAAAGATGTGTAGAAATGGAAATACCAAGCAATAACATAAAAGGGAATGCTACCATGCAAGTATGATGATACAAAAGTGAGGGCTTATGGTGGATATCACCTTCACAACCACATGCTCTCAAGCCAAGTAGAGGAAGGTGTGAGTTGCAAGCTCTCCAACAATGTTGTTGCAACGAATGAAGTGGAGAATCCAAGAGACTAGTAGCTTGCAGCTACAATGGAGGTGGTGGTGAAGCTTGAAATTGTGTAAGTTGATCAATAAAGCATCAGGCATTTAGTAAACTGTGTTGGAATGGTGAAGAAGTTGAATGGAATGAAGGAATAAGAAATTTGAAAGGAAAAATGGAGGCAAAGCAACTATTTTGCATCGGTTAAGGGAGTAGGAGGAGTTATGATTCGCATCCAATGGAGAAACATAATGGCTCTATAGATTCTAGAGGTAGGAATCCTATCAAGATGGTAGTTTAGTGTGCAAACATCTGCATGCGTGCACGTCCCTGACAAAATTCCTTAACCAACATAAAAAGGCTACCAAGTGGATGAGGAAAGGTGGCAACTGTTAGAATTGCATCATCAAAATTACATTTTCTAAGGTGAAGGGTATGAAAATGGGGAATTCTCAAGGGGCAAAAATTCATGCCATTACAATTTTCTCACACTTTAGTAAGCATATGCATTAGTGAATGTGAGGTAAAATAGAGAAAAATCTAAAGAACATATACCTAAACTATTGAGGAAGCATAACACAATCTAACATGCTTGGGCATCTAGGAGAGAAGGTTCCACAAGTACTCAGTCCTATGGAAAGTGAACAAGATATTTACAAGTGCTCGGTCCTACAAAATTGGCTCCATGGGTGCTAGGTCCTACAAAAGGTGAACAAAGGCTCTATAGGTGCTCGGTCCTGCAAAGGAGGCACCATAGGTGCTCCGTCTTGGGGGAAAAAAATTAAAGGCTTCATAGAGTTTGATTGACCCTTATAGGTGCTCGGTCTTGCAAGGAAAGCTCGATGAGGTGCTTGATCCTCCGAGATTGATTGTAAAAGAAGCTTCACAGGTGCTTGGCCCTACAAAGCATATTGTTAATCCATAGAAAAAACATGTCATGAAAGAAAAAGTCACAAAGACAGACAGTTATATCTTAGAATAGACAATTGAAGGAGAAGCTTTCAAAGGGGTCCCTCGGAAACCCTTCGAGATTTCAAGGAGCCCACAAAAAGGGACACTCCATTTGAAAAGTAATGGATTCACTGGCCAATGAATGCACCTTATTGAATTTTGGAGAATTAGGAGCCCCCCTTAGGATGGTGCATGTGAACTGAAGAAGCACATGGCATCCTAAGGAAAGGAAGAAAAGATGTAGAGATATCATGGCCCATGATACATGATGAGATGTAGATGTGGAAATGTTGTCACACACATGAGGGACAATACATAGGCACCACAACATCAAGAAGCACACAAATAAGAGAGAAAGATAAAGAAAGAAAAATAAGCAAAGACAAAGAAATCAAGAGATTGAGGGATTTGGGAGTTTGGGGTCAGATCAATTCTTATAGGTAACTTGTAATATATATGTGAACGAAAGATCATCACTCACCAAAATTCCCAGATCTGAAGAAGATAATGTGAAAAAAAAATAAAAAAAAATCTTTGGGTCAACATGGAAGGGAGGCCTAAATTCCCCCAACACTTTGCATCATCCCCAATTATCAAAAGTCAAGTTACAACATATAAAATAATGATGTGACATATAGAAGTTTATACACAATTTCACTCTTGTATCCAAGCACCTACAAGGGTGACAAGGATCCTCCAGGAACACATAAAAATAAGCACGGGGGAAACACAACACACACACAAATCTAATCTACAGATAAAGAAGATGCACTCTCCTAGTCCTCATCATTCAAGAGGTTGTCGTTCTCCCAATATAGATCATTATATGGGGAGGGTAGACAAGCCTGCAAGGATGCGATAGTGAGGGGAGCACCCTCCAACTCTCCTATGGTAAGAGCTAAGGAAGAAGGCCCCTCAAGGTCTCCTTCACTCAACTCTTGTGAGGTAAAAGTCATTGATCTTGAAAAGATCAATGATAGATCTAGGACATCATCTACTGAGTTAAACATGCACTTAACAGGTGTTCCATGCGTTAACTGAGTAGGAGATGAAGGAGGTGCCTGAGATCCACCATCAATCTCATAAAAAAAGATGATGACAAACTTAGGAGATATCAGGGTTGCCTTCGTCACAAGGACAACACAAGCCAAAGCAGAACCCTCTCCTAGAGAAGGTGATCCCTTCTTTTGACCTCCATTGGAAGCAAGGTCATCCTCCAACTTATGCTTCAATGGAGGATGTGGAATTCCCACAGAGGAAGTGGAATGTGAGGAGGAAGAGGACAAGGCCGTAGTGGACACCACCATGGTGTTCAACATTTCCATAGGCCAAGAAAAGGGAGGGATGTCTCGAAGGGACATCAAAAGAGGGGGCTCCACTGAAGGAGTGATGAACACCTACACCATTTTGTGGTGAGGTTCATTAACATTTGTAGGAGGAGCCAAAAGAAAAACCAAGGCGATAGGGAATGAAGTAGAAGGAACAAAAGGGGGAGGCACAATAGGGGATGTCGAAACAAGAATTGCAAGCTCCTCTTTTTCCTTCTGCAAAGTAGCTTACTCAGCAGCCAAAGCCTTCCTCTAGCGATTACGCTCACGCACAAGTCAGTTTCATCAGCTTTGAGAACTAGAACTCATTGCTTGAGAAGGAACAAGAGGCTCCTATTCCTCCATAGGTTTGTCCTCCACAACTGTTGGACCAATGGAAGGGCAACCTCCTAGACAAGAGTAGGAGCAGGGATAATAGGAGAGGAAACCACAATAGGTGGAGAAGTAGACTCAGACACCTCAGCAACGGGACTCTTTCCATTTGCCACCAAAGAGCCAGGAGTAGTAGGAGACTACATAGGCTAATATGTAGGGGAAACTCCACGAGGGCCCCTCCCCTTACCATAGACAACGAGCCTCAACACCATGGGTAAGACAAGAAGTTCAAATACTTGATGCTTGGCCTTCTGCCAAGTAGGCACCATTAGACTCCCCATGCGAGGAATGGGAGCAGAGGTCGAGGGTGCCACAACAAGGTGAGAGGAAGAAGCATATGCAACAACAGAAGAAGAGGAAGGGTCTTGGATGTGAGCAGGCTTCTCCTTCCCCTTTTGTTGAGAGGAGGAGGCAACTTGTTGTTGCATGATAATGGACCCTTTGACCAAAATTGTGTAAGGGGAGATAGGGTAGGTCACCTTTGGCGCTATGCCCATGTTCTTGTATTTGACATAGGTGTGATACAACAAGTTCATCCTTGGAGGAAGTAGATTGACTCGGGCAGGCCAAAAGTGATCTAACGAGTAGCCCCATGCGACACCAAAGGTTTATACCTGATGTCGTGTACAATGTGCACAGAGCCCTCATGAAAAAAATTAAACACTTATGAATTATCAAAGCGACCACATTCATGGAAACTAGCCATGGGATGCCTAGTTTCACTTTGAACAAATCTGACTCCAAGATGATATCAAAAGGAGAATTTATAGTTTTCGGTCCTACCAGGACTAAGAGGGTGATGGAACCAATTGGAGGGTCTGAGATTCCATCGTGTGTATGTATTGTGCTCTTTGATTCATCATACACATCCTTATGAAATAAATTTATTAGCAGAGTCTCTTTTGTTATAACATTTGTGCATGACATGTGGGATCAACTAGAGCACTAGTCACGATGTTTTCGTTGATGCGAGCAGGAATGTATAGAGGAGAAGGTTCTTTGTTCATGTTTATAGGCAGGTCCTGCGATGTAAAAGTTATAGCGGGTGATCCATTCACAGGTCGAGCAAGAGGAATTTAGGTAGATGCATAAAAGAGGCCATTTTTACGTACTTCAAGAGGAATTCCTCAAGATACCCTTAAGGCTCAACAATCAAATAGTGACCTATCTAGATTTTGCTTCCCTATGTCTAGGGATCCTTCTGACTAAGTTGCTAGGGGTCATAGGTTGGGTTGCAAGGCTATGCACCCTACAACACACAAACCTACAACAATATAATGTCCTTAGCAATTTTTGGCCTTGTTTTCACTTTTTTAAGCCTTGGAAATTTCATCAAACACTTGTCATCCAACCTTCCTACTAGCTATTTACTTATGTGTTTTGTATTTTGTTTGTTTTGATGTTTGCATAAGCTAAAATGACCTCAAAGAAGTAATCTAAAAGAACGAGATGTAAAGAGAATGTAATTCAACAACTATTTGTACCCTTTCAATGAAGATGAGTGATTGAAATTGCATGAAATATGCACCTACAACTGATTGACATTATTACAAACATTTTCCATGCATAATCAAACTTGACTCAAACTGAAACTATCATCTACAACCAAAGTCATTAAGACAAATACGTGGAATGCAACTCCTCCTTCATTATATGATGCAAAGAATGATTATAATATGATTGCCAACTTGTGGCTTATAATGATACCAATTTTGAGAAATGAATGCAACTACAAATATGTTGTATAAGACAGCAATGCAAAATCTTCTCCAAATACAATATTTTGACTAGAATTAGCTATAACAATATTCTTAATGCACTACCAATACTCTATATGCAAATATCAAATGAAAGAACCTGGAAATCGACAGTTTGAAGGAGCTATGTTAGCTATACCAGCTCAATAGAATTCCTCCTAAATTTGTTCCTCTTGTCATGTAGCAGCACCTTCAGATAAGTCAACTATTGTCCACATATTCTCCAATTGATGACCACGATTTACTTCCCAATGAGTGTCTTCAAATGCATCGCCTGTGATGATCATGAAACGCATCTAGAAGTAGTATTTCCTTGAAGCCACGACTTGATAAATGGTTGACTTCCACAATTGTCTCTTTCAAAATCATCAAAACTTCACTTGTTTTGTCTTTTTTGCCAATGATTGGATATTTATATTTGCATCCCCTTTAAGAAGCCCGATATTTGATGTGCATCGCCCTTCCAAATATAAATTTGAATCTTCTGGAATCTCTTTCTTCAAAGTGCATCAGAAATATTAAGAAATTGACTTTAGTAATTTTATCATTATTGGCCCCAAACTAATCTTTGTCTTGTTGTTGAGTAAGCAACTCCTTTGTCCTGTTCTGATGCTGACGCTTTTTGTCTCTATCTTTGCCCTGCCAATGAGAAATATAGAATGTAAATTACTTGTAAGGAGTGCGTTGGAATTTTCTAAGTAGCTCCCAACTCTTCCTGCCTTTGTCATCTATGATGAAGGTATTAACTGTCATAAATATATTAAATTGAATTTTCACAATGATATACGCCAAGCCAATATTAAAATCCACTTTTTTCGCCCAAAGAATAATAATCCTGATAATGTGTTTATTTTCTGGAATATTATTCAAAATCACTTTTTCCTTTTCCAAATATTATTTAGAAATATTATTCAAGAATAATAATAATTGAAAATACTTTTAAATGCTTGAATAATAAACTTTATTTTGTAGATAGATAAATACCTCAAAATAATGCAATAATAAACCAGCTATTGCATTAACAAAAATTCTCATTTAAATTTGCAATAATACATCAGCTATTGCAAACCCTCAAATAATTAGCTTCTCAAATAAGCAGAATATAGTCGATAATCTCCAAATTTGGTTGAAGACCATTAAATTTGCAATAATACCTCAATTGTTGCAATGATGATGCGATAATAAACCAACTATCACATCAACTGTCAAAAGGGAAATAATACAAAAACTATTGCACTTATCAAGTTCTCCAATGAAGTGTCTGTAGAAATCCTGGATGGATAGGGTTGATCTTTCACAACCAAAACTGGCACTCTAGAGTCTTTAAAACCTCAAGTGAGCAATGCAAGAATCAACTTATACCACACAGGTATGACAAATAGAAATAATGCAAGACATGATCCTAATGGCTTGCAATCAACTCCTTATAAAGAATTCTCATTCACCTCCAAGAAGCTTCTAGAATAAAATATTATTTTATTCTTTTAAGTGACTTTATGATTTATTCTATTATTTAGTCACTTTATTAAATTAATTAAATATAAGTGTTACCCAATTTTCACCTACGGGCTCAATCAAGCAAGGCATCTATGTTGCAGGTGTTCTTGAAGGCCAACTGGGGCATTCACATCAAGAGATAGGTCATGCATCTGATGACATTTCATAAGGAACTCATTTGAAAAGTATGCCTCAGTCAAATTTGGTGTAAAATCCATCAGGGAAGAAAGTCGGCAAGACCCCTCTGTTGTCTTGCCGACTAGTAATGCGTTCTATTTGTCTGAAATACCAGTCATCGAGACATTCGGGGCGCCATAAGTCTTATGTATCTCTCCACTTGGGATGTCTCACCGACAGTAGCTCACAAGGTTGGCACCAGGGGAAACGGTTTGCCTTCGGCATGAAGTCTCAGTAACTAATGAAGGGTCTTACCAATAGCGAGCTCACTGAAGGATTTTTGCCTTCGGCATAATGTCCTGCTGAAGGACGTAAGGTCTTGGTGACATAGGAGGCATCATTTGCAAAGGTCTCGCCGACCAGTGGAGCCTCCCAAAACAAAAGGAGTTCACCAAAGGGAAAGGAATTCTACATGATGTCTTGACAAACGAAGGGGGGTCCTGCCGACAGACAATGAACCAAGCTCGCCAGGAGTTGAGGCCTTCACCATGTGGTCCTAGCAACTATTTGAAGTCTCGCCGAAGTGGATTGACTTTGGTATGATGTTGTGTATTCATTAAGAGGTCTCACTAACTAACAGAAGGTCTCTCCGACACAAATGACATCGGTGCAGCTTCCAGCTGTCGGAGTAATGTCTTGCCGACATGGTGTGGTCTCAGTGATGGAAACAGGTATCGGTATGACTATGGAGCTCGCCATAAGTCTTCCTAAATTTCCAGTGTCTTTCCAAATGAAGAGGAGCTCAGGGAGATGTCGAAATGAACTCAAAAAAGGGTGCGGAGATCAATGAAAGTCTCACCGACCGAGCAAGCTCTCACCGAAGTGGAAATGGAGTTCACCAAGAGGTTTGAGTTTGCCATGTTGTCTTGGTGAATGAGGATGTCTCAGTGAAGTGCGATGTCAATGAAGAAAAAGGAGAAGCTTTGCTGTGACATCCTAGCTTACTGGTAGAATGTCTCCCCGACAGAGCAGAATGTGCACGATAAAGGGTCTTCCCGATAGCGATGGTCTTGGTGACCATAGAGGCAATATCAGTATGAGCTTTGAAGCTCGATAAGAACTCTCATTGATAGTTCCATGTTATGCCGACAGCTGTAGAGGGGCCACAATCGCATCAGTGAGACACTTCCAGTGTCTCACTAAGATGCAATTATGATTGAACGGGTTTTGACCATCATGGAATCCATGTGGGATGTTCCCAACCAATCAAAGAGAGCCAAAGATGAACCATTGAAATTTTGACTGATTGATCCCTCGACAAAGAAGATCAACGAAACAAAGGAAATGCAAATCTGCTTTGAAGTTAGAAGCATTCAAGGAAGCTCGGCTGAGGAGGTTCAAGGAGGACACGAGGACCAGAAGTAAATGTGTTTGGTAGCTACAAAAGATCTAAGGGATTCTCTGGGGAATGTCTCTTCACTGACATGAACAACAAAGACACATAGGGGTGTAACCTTAATTTTAGGAAAAAGATCTGGGGGGATTTTTCTAAAAGATCGATATTTTGTAAACCCTAAGGGGCTGAGATCTTTTTGTATTTAAGGTATTTTTTGCCTTTTTGTAAAAGATTTTGGATAATACATTCAAAAGAGTTAGTGATTTTTAGTAATCCTTTCTCAGCTGGTGTATGCTTTGTAACTCACTTCAATTTTTGGAATATAAAGTGCAGAGCTGTCTTGGCCTTTGTTAACGCTTTAGTTTTCCATCATTGTTCTTGCAAAGTGTTGTGCATTTCAAGTTAAAGATCAAGTCATCTTGTGAATTCTTTTATTCCTTTATAACTTTATCTGATGTTCTATGCCTTCCTTTGTAAAAGGGCACCATTATATGAATCAAAAAGTTGTGTTTAAATAGTCACACATAGATTCTTTTATGTGAAAATATTTTCCTTTATTGAAAAAGTGTGTGCATCGAACCTGTTTGTGATATGTATTAGTGTGTATATTTTCAAGCGCAGTCTAAGTATTCCATTAATCTCATCAATTCGGTGTATCACCTTAGTTTAGTTTTATTTATATATACTCCTTCTCCCTTTACCCTTACATAATTGATAGTTTAGGTGACACCAAAGGAAGCCAGCCTTCTCCGGAGGTTCATTTCAGTCTTAGGTGACCCACAGCCTTGAAATGATCCCATGTTTCTCTAGAAAGCTTAGTTTTCATAACTTAGCATAGGGTGCATTTCTAGGAGATAACAATAAGGTCACCTTTAAATATTTATTTATTCTGATAACCTTACAAATAATTAATTTAATATTCCACTTTAATTTAATTAAAATAATCAATTAGTCATCCTTATGAAATATCATTAATTTGGACAACTTAATCAATTAATTAAATTAAATTATTTTGCCTCCAAATTTGGGACATGAAAGTCCTCCCTTCCCAAAGATTACTTGCCCTCAAGCAATCTGCATCTACCAAACCATCCAATTGCCACAACAGCTGAAGCTAGAAAAGAAAATTGATTGCACCTATTATCCAACCACCTAGATCCCAAATGATCCTAACAAGAACTCCAACCAACATCCTCTAAATAAAGTCAAAGCCTCTGACATTGTGAAGTCCTATCAATCTGTGGGGCCAACTATTCGACAAGAAAACTCCTAGTTCCCAAACCTGTATATCTGCCCCACCATGCCAACTCCAAGTACTACAATGATAATTGTCACGCATCCAAACTCTCCAAAAAAAATCTCCACCTAGATCACATGAATAAACTAGAAGTCCTTCTATCTCAACACCAATGGACTTCCGTTGTGCCACTCTAATACCCCCTATATTTCAAGTCTCAAACTCCTATTGCTGGAAACACCCAACTGGAGAACTCAAAATGAGAGACCTATCAAAATTAGACTCATCCTCTGTACTTGAAAATATATCATACCAGAGTGAACCCGAACTCCTCTTATTCAACCTAACTCTCTACATAAATGAATCCTACGTATGTGAATTGAATGAAAACTAACAAGCACACCTCATAATGTAATCGAGGTGAAACTCTCCTGACTGTGCTAATGGAAAACTTGAATGGTCAAGTGTACTCCATCCTGTAATGTCATCATCAGAAGAAGACTCACAATTCATTTCAGGATTAGTTGAGCTAACCACAACCTCGTTGTTACCCTCTATAGTCTAACCAACAAAACCTCTACCAACAAACAACTGCAAGTGTCTAGAGTTGCTCTCAGGGGCAATAAGGGTATCACCGTGAATGACATCAATCTCCTGAAAATAAACCAAGACCAAATCAAGGGCTTGTGAACAAGATTCGGGAGGAATCATCTTCTTCTGATAAGATTGACCAATGTCAATCTCAAAATTTTCAATGTAGAGCTTGGTGCTCAAATTTTCCATGAAGCCTGAACCTGGAACCAAGACTAACGTACCTGTATCATCAACAATCCAATCCAAACTAAATGGTCTCTTATACATATGAAAGATGCCTAATGAAGGTGCATAAAAACATACACCATCATCTATCAAACTATTGGCATAAATTAGAACATCACCCTATAGCCTGTGAATCATGTCCATAATGGAGCAAATAGTGTCTCTGCTACCCAATCATTCCTCTCCATACCAACAACTGTTGTCCTCAAAGTGTTTCCTGACAGAACTTTGACTAGTAAAGTAGGACAACCATCAATCCATGAAGTAGGAGGTAAAACCCAAGAGGATGGTAGTGGAATACTATTGCCAACATGTCTATCTCCAACCCATAGACCAAAATCAATCGACAACTCAATCAAGTCCTGTAAACACTCATTTTGATTTGGAATTAGGACAACACTAATTCCATCAGTGGAAATATCCTCGATGGCCTAATTAGGTGTCTCAACACAAGAGGGCTTAGGCTGCTCAATGTACTCATCATCCAACTTAGCTGCTCCACTAGATGATGGGTTGCTTTCTTTAAGTAGAGAAGATGGAACTTGCAAACCCAATGAAATCAGCTCTCTTGTAGTCAGTTGTTCCTTTAACTTATCAATTTTCTACTCAACCAATCTTCTTACGAGATCATATGCTACAAATGAAACATGCAGTTCTCTTCTCCAAATGGCTAACAAATTTGATTGTAGCTACATGCTAACATCATAATCTTTATCAAGGTTCACAAATAAGATAGTGAACATACTTGTCTTCACATTTCTTGATAAGAAGCAATCAAATAACTGGAGGATAAGATCATCATAATCACATATGGCAACACATGGCCAAACTTTTACCATTGTTGCTAGAATCTTAACCCTCTTATTGAAAGTAGGGATTTTGACATCATGTATCCCCTGAAAGCTATCAACCATCAACTACATAACCTGTCTCATCTTGCCACTTTCATAAGGTTCATGTGGAGCTATAATCCTCATGATTTCACTAATACAAGTGATAGTTGCAAGTCGAACCTCCTCATCTTGATGTTTCAAAAGTTCTAGCTTACCCAATGAGTGTACCAAAGGGACCGTATCGTCACACATTCATTGAGAAGGTACCCTCCCAACCTTACACAAACAACTTTCATCCTCTTCTAAAATGTTAAGAAGAGTTACTTTATACTGTGGTACAACTTTCAACTTTTCACCCACGAACTTGATGGCCTTTTGTTCTATGTTCAACTTTCCCAATCCTTTTTCCCATTCTTCATTCCATAATTCCATTCTTTTCATCATTTTACCCTAATGTTGAATAAATGCTTCCAGCACAACTTCCTCTAAATTGCTAGAAGTAGTCATCTGAAATTCTAATCTGCAATTGATTTTCTGAAATAATGATCCTCTACCCAATAGGTGTTAGGAAATCTAGGAGTGCATCTTATGAAAACTCCATGCAGTAGTGCCTTTGGTAACATTCATTTCGATTAGGTTGCCTCAAAGACACAAAAAACTATGTCCAAATGCGAAACAGACATAGTTCATTTCCTACATTGATCCATCTGAGAGAGACACATGTAAATTCAATAGCAAGCATTAACAGATTCTACTACATGAACCAACAGGCATGAAAGATGAAACAAAAAACCAGAAGACAAAGATTTACGTGGGGAAAATCCTTTTAGATAAAAAAACCCCACACTCTAAAGATCAAGCCATTGTATTATTCTACAACAAATAGTTACAATATAATTTCAGGCTCTTAGCCTTTTCAGAGATTACATCTTGTTCATCTGGATACAACTGGTAGAAAACTATTCCTGAGAGATCAAACAAAGCAATCAGGATCATGAGAGATTCCAACAGCTTGACTCTGCCTCCCAATCCTCTGCTTCGAACTCATGGCTTTGGCCTTTCGGCCAGACACTTGGTCCTTACTCTATAGTTCTCTCTCTGGCTCTCGGCTCTTCAGCTTTCTGGCTTATCAGCTTCCTTTTCTCTTACACCATCCAGAACGTCCAATGCATACATATATGCATTCATTCTCAACAGTCAGAAAAGAAAATCACCGACTTAGCATCATCATCGTAATGAAGATGTTTCCACTTTGTGTAGATTTTTTCTTCCACACAGAAACGGTTGTAACAGTTCACTTTCTTCCTTCTTGGGTTGGTCCACACCATACCACGTTGGGCAGTCTTCACTCGGTCAATAGCGGTCAACTTGTGTCGCATGTTGGTGAGACACTAGAAGTGTCTCCCCGATGCCACAAGTCCCGATTACACATTGTTGCCAAGAGTCGTTTCCATCAGCAAGAGGTTCTACCGATATCCACAAGTCATACCGAAATCAACATTCTCATCGGCAAGACAATCACCATTCAATGAGACATTACACCGAGCTCATAAGTCATTCTGAAGCATTCCTCAGTCGCCAAGACTTTAGTCATTCACGAAGAGATCATATCGAGCCCTTTATGTTATACTAAAGACCTACCATCGGCCAGACATTCCACATTCGCCAGGAGATCATATCGAGTCTTCAAGTCATGCCAAAACCCATTGTATTCCTATCGGCATCCATCTATCGACAAGACTATTGTCTTTCGCCAAGACGTCACCCCACAAGTTCCAAGTCACCCCGATTCAATCTTGTCGGCCAGACTTACTGCTTTCGCCAAGACTTCATACCGAAGCCTTTAAGTCATATCGATGTGTTCCACTGTCAGCGAGAGAATCAACCTTCGGAAAGACTTCTTACCAAGGCTTCCATGTTATCCCGAAACAACTGTTCGCCAAGAGTCACACTGAACAGATGACCCCACATGTTGTCGGCGAGACTTTCAATATTCGATGAGACATCATATTGAAACAAGTCTTTTGGCCAAGGGTCTCCCCAATGTCTTCGAGTGTTACATTGTTGCCAAGACAATCCTTCATCACTAAGACTTCTCATCGAGATCCTTAAGTTACTCTGAGTGTCCGTCAGTGAGACATATCACTATCGGTAAGACTTCTTACCGATCACCCAAGGGTTTCCCCGAAAGCTCCAACACTATCACCGAGACATGTTACTTTCGGTAAGACTTCTCATCGAGCCACCATAGGTTATGCCGATGACTTCAATGCGTATCCCTGTCAGCAAGACCTTCCAATGTCGCTGGGACTTTTCCCGAGTGTTGAAGTCACTCTGAAGCCCTCGGTCACTATGAGTTTCCCCGACGCCTGATTGAATGGCATGTCGGCCAGAGATCTCCATGCGGTGAGAAGTTACAATGACTGCTCTATGTCACAGCAATAGACTCCAAAGTGAAAGTGTTCAACAAGACTTCTGCAGGGTCACAGTGACCAGAGTATTTCACAAGGTTCCCAAACTGATAGTCGGCCAGACCAAAGAAATGTCACACCGACTATGCTTTCTCAGAGGTTTCAGCCTATGAGATTGAGGCACATTTTCCAACAATAGGCTGACAGGATTCTTGGCTCTGACACCACTGTAATGTCCTTAGCAATTTCTAACCTTGTTTTCACTTTTTCAAGCCTTGGACATTTCGTCAAACACTTGTCCTCAAACCTTCCTACTAGTTGTTTCACTGATGTGTTTTGTATTTTGTTTGTTTTGATGTTTTCATAAGCTAAAATGACCTAAAAGAAGTAATCTAAAAGACTGAGATGTAAAGAGAATGCAATGCAACAACTATTTGTACCCTTTCAATTAAGATGAGTGACTGAAATTGCATGAAATATGTACCTACAGTTGATTGACATTATTATAAACATTTGGCATGCATAATCAAACTTGACTCAAACTGAAACTATCATCTACAACCAAATTCATTAAGACAAATATGTGGAATGCAACTCCTTCTCCTTCATTATATGATGCAAATACTAATTACAATATGATTGCCAACTTGTGGCTTATAATGATACTAATCTTGAGAAATGAATGCAACTACAAATATGTTGTATAAGACAACAATGAAAAATATTCTCTGAATACAATATTTCGACTAGAATAAACTATGACAATATTCTTAATGTATTTCCAATACTCTATATGCAAATATCAAATGAAAGAACCTATAAATCAATGATTTGAAGGAGCTATGTCAGCTATACCATCTCAATCGAATTCCTCCTAAATTTGTTATTCTTGTCATGTAGCAGTGCCTTAAAAGAAGTCAACTATTGTCCACATATTCTCTAATTGATGACCACGATTTACTGCCCAATGAGTGTCTTAAAATGCATCGCCTGTGATGATCATGGAATGCATCTAGAAGTGGTATTTCCTTGAAGCCACAATGTGAGAAATGGTTGACTGCCACGATTGTCTCTTTCAAAATCATCAAAACTTCACTTATTTTCTCTTTTCTACCAATGATTGGATGTTTATATTTGTGCCCCCTTTAAGAAGCCTGATATTTGATGTGCATCGCCCTTCCAAATATAAATTCAAATCTTTTGGAATCTCTTTCATCAAAGTGCATGAAAAATATTAAGAAATTGACTTTAGTAATTTTATCATTATCAACCCCAAACTAATCTTTGTCTTATTGTTGAGTAAGCAACTCCTTTGTCCTATTCTGATGCTGACGCTTTTTGTCTCTGTCTTTGCCTTGCCAATGAGAAATATAGAATCCAAATTCCTTGTAAGGAATGCGTTGGAATTTTCTAAGAATCTCCCAACTCTTCCTACCTTTTTCGACTATGATTAAGGTATTGATTGTGGTATAAATATATTAAATCAAAATCTCACAATGATATATGCCAAGCCAATATTAAAATCCACTTTTTCGCCCAAAGAATAATAATCCTGACAATGTATTTATTTTTTGGAATATTATTCAAAATCACCTTTGCCTTTTCCAAATATTATTCAGGAATAATAATAATCGAAAATACTTTTAAATGCTTGAATAATAAACTTTAGCCTATAGATAGATAAATATCTCAAAATAATGCAATAATAAACCAGCTATTGCATTAACAAAAATTCTCATTTAAATTTGCAATAATACATCAGCTATTGCAAACCCTCAAATGCTTAGCTTCTCAGATAAGAAGAATACAGTCAATAATCTCCAAATTTGGTTGAAGACCATTAAATTTGCAACAATACCTCAGCTACTGCAATGATGATGCAATAATAAACTAGGTATCACATCAATTGTCAAAAGGGAAATAATACAAAAGATATTGCACCTGTTAAGTTCTCTAATGAAGCACCTGTAGAAACCTTGGATGGATTCCTCAACAATTCCAACTAGGGTTGATCTTTCACAACCAAACCTGACACTCTAGAGTCTTCAAACCTTCAAGCGAGCAATTAAAGCTTCAACTTATACTACGCAGGTATGAGAAATAGAAATAATCCAAGACATGATCCTAATGGATTGCAATCAACTCCTTATAAAGAATTCTCATTCCCCTCCAAGAAGCTTCTAGAATAAAAGATTATTTTATTCTTTTAAATGACTTTATGATTTATTATTTTATTTAGTCACTTTATTAAATTAATTAAATATAAGGTCACGTTTAAATATGTATTTATTGTGATAACCTTACAAATAATTAATTTAATATTTCACTTTAATTTAATTAAAATAATCAATTAGTCATCCTTATGAAATATCATTAATTTGGACAACTTAATCAATTAATTTAATTAATTATCCTGCCTCCAAATCAGGGACATGACAAACACGCCTAGAATATGAGAGAAGGTTCCTTCAAGACTACAAAACAGAACCAAAATAGTTAACGTTGGGTTCACCAAAATGTAGAGGAGGGGTACCGGCTCCTCTAAGACCCCAAGTCATGGGAGGGTCCTAACCAACAAGCTGCCCTAATCTACCTCAAGCTTACTAAATGATTCAGAGAGGTTAAGCGGTTAAAGTTGAAAAGTAAGAGCAATCTAGTTGCTACTACCCTTCTTCTAACTTGACTATTTTAGAGGTCCAAATGAGTTGATTCCTAGAGTTCAATCTATGGCTCAGATAGCTCATTTCCTAAGGATGACAACGCAGGACATGAACTCTAGTGCAGTGCGTTGGAGTCTTAATGGGTCACTGTACTTTGTATGGATGGATGACTTTTGAGACAGATGAAAACATAAGGAATCATACTAACAGATTGACTGATAGATTTTATCCTATAATGGAATGTAAATAAAGTACAAAAATGAAGTACAACAAGAAGAATAATTTAACTAGATATGCTTAAATTGACAAAGGACAAGAAAGTGATACTAAAGTTCATGCAACTTGATTCTTTGCATAACTCCAATCAAGAAGTATGTAAACACACAAGACCAAGGAAAATTTTGGGGCTATTTTTATAGGATTGCCTCAGTTAGTCCCTTGCTTTGGTGTTTCCAACTCCATAGATAGACAGATAGCAATGATGTATAGAAAGATGATAAAGAGATGTGTAGAAATGGAAATACCAAGTAATAACACAAACAAGTATGCTACTATGCAAGTATGATGATACAAAAGTGAGGGCTAATGGTGGATATCACCTTCACAGCCACTTGCTCTCAAGGAAAGTATATGAAGGCGTGATCTTGCAAGTTCTCCAATAACGTTGTCACAACGAATAGAGTGGAGAAGCCAAGAGACCAACAACTTGTAGCTATAATGGAGGTGGTGGTGAAGCTTGAAAGTGTGTAAATTGATCAACAAAGCATCAATAATTTAGTCAAGTGTGTTGGAATGGTGAAGAAATTGAATGGAATGAAGGAATAGGCAAATTGAAAGACAAAATGGAAGCAAAGGAGCCATTTTGCATTGGACAAGGGAGCAGGAGGCGTTACGGTTCGCGTCCAATGGAGAAATGTAATGCCTCTATAGATTCTAGAGGTAGGAATCTTGTCAGGATGACAACACGACGTGCGAACGTTCATGTGGCACGTGCGCATCCTTGACAAAATTCCTCCATCGACATAAAAAAAGGCTGTTAGAAGGATGAGGAAAGGTGGTGAATGTCAAGATTGCATCATCAAAATTACAATTTCTAAGGTGAAGGGTATGAAAATGGGGAATTTACAAGGGGTGAAAATTCATGCCATTACAAGAGGAAGTGGAAAATAGGAAGTATCGTGAGGAATTTAAAAAGCTCCAGGCTAAAGTAAATTTATTGAAAAGGAAGATTAGAGAGGAGGTGAGAATGTGGGATGAGAGACATGGGAAAAAGAATGTTCTCATGAAAAAGGACAACAAAGAGAAGATAAAAAAGAAAGAGTGTTGCAACCTTTTGGTCAGGGTTGAATATGAAGATGAATATGTGGGGGAATCCCACTCAAATGTGGAAGATAATGAGACACAAGTTGCAGTGATATCATGTGAATGGAGTGCATTATGTGAAGTGGACAAAGAAGGTTTGCAATAAGAAATTGTGAACATGGATGGTCTTAAATTTGGCGAGCAAATTGGTGAAATGAAGATGATTTCTTGTTGAAAGAAGAGATGGAAAGAATCAACAAGTTATTGGAAGGAGAATTGATGGACAAACGTGAAGAGGAGTTTGCAAAAAAATTCATTAGAGGTGAGAAGATGGATGTTGTAGTGAACAAGAATGAGGTAAATTTTAATTTTGAATTTAGTTATGATGATTTCATACCTTCTTTGGTGAGATTAGAAGAGGATATCAAGCTAGAAGAGAGCATGCAGATGGAAATTTTTAATTTCCATGGAGTAGTAATTGCACATTTGTATAAGGGTGTAATAGATTTTGTTTATTGTTTGGATAATACATATTTGCATGTAGAGGTTGTAGATGATGGTACGAGAGTAATTTGGTGAAGGTGGTCAGTTTGTGGTGGGTTGAATCCCACAAGAGCATAGAGGAGAATCTATGGTATTAGGAGGAGGAGGAGGATACATAGTCGATACAAGTCCATGTGACGAGAGAAGAATGGAGTGAAAAGTTTTCAGAGGAGGAGGTTGCTTGTTACAACTAAGTGTTGGAAGAGGATAAAGAAGACTCAATTGCAGGTACTAAATTTAGTGATGGAGTTTGCTAGGGATTGCTTGCAATCTGAAAAGGTGGTACTACCACTCAACTCTGTTTTGTGAATCCATATTCACAAAAAATTTCCTACCTCAGGTGTATGATGCAAGAGCATATAGGGGTACTAGCAAGCATGCATCACCAAACATATTGGTATTTTTTTGTTTATTTTCAATAAGGGCTTATGGATTAGGAGAATAAATATTTTGATTTGCAAATTTGTAATTTCCCTTGGGATAAAATTGTAATTGTAATTTGGTGGGAATTATGCATTTATGAATATTTTCTAAGGAAAATTTGGGAAAATACCCCTCTTGGGAATCCCATTCTTGGTGGAGACCACTTGGGGTGCATATGCTTGCATGTTCTAGTGCATGTCCATATTTGGAGTCATTGGGGCCACCGAGAGTCAAAGAAGGTGCCATAATTGACCAAATTTGTTTGGCCATGGTTAAGGTGCCCATGTGAAGGCCATGTGAGCATTGAATAATTTTATTATTTTATGATTATTTCTCCAAATGGGGTGTGGATTTTCCAAGGAGGTGTTTTTCTTGTGGTTTTTCTCAATCACAAATCTTTTTATTCAAGCCTTGTCATTTGGGAAGATGGCTTTGGGAGTTTTTGGTCGTGAGATGGGGAGATGCTACCAGATTGAAGAGAGTATTTGAAGACTCCATTGTTGCATATTTCTATTTGCATAGAAGCCCAAGTTTTAGGGAGCTAGTGAGCTCCACATTTTGAGAGACATTGAGCTAGTGAAGTCCATGTGAAGAGAGCTTGAGAGATTCAAGAAAAAGAAGGTTGAAAGAGACCAAGAAAAAAAATTGTTGTGGGTTTGGAGGTTTTCTATAGCAGCAAGAAGATTAATGATTTCATGGTTTGATTGCAGTAGTGATTTCCATTATAGATTGTAGGGTGAAGATGTTAGAGGCTTGTGATAGAAGTCAAATTGAAGGAGATAATTTTTGTATTAATATTTGTTGTTTTGTATCAATCATGTTTCAGATTTGTAATGATTTTCATCAGCCCATATGGTTGCATAACCAATAGTTTTAGTTATGCTATGTAATTCTTGAATTTCCAAGAGATTTTGAATGAACAAAGAACACTTCCTATAGATTTTTGTGTTGTTTCAAATCATTTATAAGTTGAATTTTTAGATTATTGTGAGTATTTGAATGACGTTTAGTTTCTTACTTCATTAGAAGTGCCCATCTACACAAAAAAATGTGAAGGAATGATGCCTCAAAAATTCAAGAAGGAAATAAAAGGACCCCAAACTATCCATGTTATAAGACAATTGGCTGATATAATGTTGGACAACCTAGTTATCCCAAAATATTTAGACATTGGTAGCCCTATGGTAGATGTGCAAATTAATAACACGCTCATCAAGAACACTCTAATTTATCTAGTGGTAGTGATAAATGTGATGATAAGAGAAATAATGAAAAAATCAACTAATGGATCTAAGACCCACTCCCATAGTTTTACAACTGACAGATAGGTCAATAGTGAAACCAGAGGGTATCATTGAAGATTCAGTCATCACATTAGACTTGTGGGAATACCCAATAGATTTCATGGTCGTACAACCTAAGGCCAACCTAGGAGGATACACATTAATCCTAGGAATATCATGGTTAGCTACAAAAAATGCATTTATCAGATGTAGATCTGGAAATATGATCATTTCCAATGAGAGTGTTACAAAAAATTAGTCCTCTACCCACCTACACAACCTCATGTTGACCTAGAGCAGCTTGTCTAGCCAAACTTGGAAGACGATGACCAATATTATTTGCAAATTCTTATGACCATTGAATGAAAATCTAATCAATATCCAGGAAAAGGATGAAATTATTTTCAATATTATGTGAAACTCTTATGGAATGGACCTATAGCAAGACCAATTCCTAGCATGTTTGAATTTCTCATTACATAATATTATATGTACAACAACCTCTGAATCTACATCATAATTATTCCATACATTATTTCCACACAGTTGTAATCTTAATTTATCAAGGCTAGATGTTGCTTATGTCATCACTTCTTCTATACCAATGGAAATAACATATGATAGAATACTCAATACCAATAATCAATTGACAACTTCCCAACAATCTAAATTATTTACAATGTTGCAAGCTCACACAACAATATTTTCTTGGGAATACCATGAAATGAAGGGTATAGATCCTAATCTTTGTGTGTAAAAAATCTACATCAATGGGAGATACAAACCAATAAGACAACCACGATGCAAGATGAACCTAGTTGTGAGGGATATAGTGAAAATAGAGTTGTAAAAATTGTTAGATGTAGGGTTTATATATCCAATATCAGAAAATCAATGGGTTTCCTCATTACTAATAGTACCTAAGAAAGGAGGTAAGTGGTGATTATGTGTGGATTATAGAGAATTAAATACAACCACGAGGGATGATCATTTCTCTCTTCCTTTCATTGATCAAGTGTTAGATTCATTGGCATGGAAGAAATACTTTTCTTTCCTAAATGGGTTTAGTGGCTAAAATCAGATTAAAATAGCTCTAGATGATCAAGATAAAAAAAAAAACCTTTACATGTCCATGGGGTACCTATGCCTAATCACTCTTTCCATTTGAGCTATATAATACCCCTACAACTTTTCAAAGGGTTGCTTTGAGCATATTTTCAGATTTTTCCCATGATTTTATGGAAATATATGGATGATTTCACCACCTATGGGGATTCTTATGAAGAAGCATTGGAAAACTTGGAGAAGGTCCTTCAAAAGTGCAAAGATCACAATCTCTCTCTTAGTCATGAGAAGTGTTTTATGATGATGACTGAAGGAGTGATTTTGGAACACTTTGTGTCAAGTAGGGGAATTTAGGTGGATCCTAATAAAATAGAAGTGATCTCCACTCCACCTACCCCCAAAAAGTAGAAATATGTAAGAATTTTTCTTGGCCATATAGGATATTACAAGAGATTCATTAAACATTTCAATAAGATAGCAACTCCCCTGTTTGTCCTCTTATCTAAGGACATTGAGTTTGAATGGAACACTACCTGCCAAGAAGTTTTTGAAGCTCTTAAAATATCTCACAAAGACAATTGTTTTGAGGGGACCTAGCTAGAAAGTTCCTTTTCAAATACATACAAATACATCTGATTTTGCTATAGGATTTATTTTAGGACAAAATAAAGCTAATTTGGAGTATGTTATTTATTATATAAGTAAAAATCTACAAGTTGTTGAGCTTAATTATACTATTGCAGAGAAGGATAATTTAACAAATTCATACACTATATCATTGTCTATCCTATTTTTGTTCATACTAATCATACAACAATTTGATATTTAATGAAAAAACTAGTGGTTGGTGGACAACTTGTAAGATGGTTATTATTTCTGCAAGAATTTGATATCACTATTGTGGATAAACCAAGCAAGGCAAACATGGTAGATGATTTTCTCTCTAGGCTAAACATCAAAACAAAAGAAGAAATTATGGATGAATTTTTTCTTGATGAATACTTGTTTGCCTTAATAGTACATACACCTTGGAATGTAGATCTAGCTAACTACTTGGTTGTAGGTGATACACCCCATCATCGTTCACTAGGAGAAATGAATCATTTAGTTGAATACAACTTCCCATATTCATGGGTGTTTGCCTACTTATTCTACATGGGCCTTGATAATATTATTTGTATATGCATAATGAAATATGGTATTTATGACATTATGAAGGCTCGTGATGAGCCTTGTAGAGGGCACTTTGCAGCCATGAGAACAACACTCAAGATACTAAACACTAGATACTGTTGGCCAATGCTTCATAAAGATGCAGTTAAGTATAAAAGAAGATGTGATCATAGTCATAGAATGGATAGACCTACAAAGAGTGATGAGATGCCCCTACAACCATAATTGGCTATTCCACTGTTTGATAAATGGGGTCTTGATTTCATTGGACCAATAGACCCCACTTCCAATGATAAGGACTATATACTAGTCTTTATTGACTATCTAACCAAATGGGTAGAGGTTAAAGCATTACAATTTTCTAGAGATAGAAAGGTTGCAAAATTCCTATATGAGGATATCTTCATAAGGTATATAGTGCCTAGGGAGATAGTCACATATCAAGGACCACAACTTACTTCAAATACGATTGCCCATTTGGTCACATAATATGAGATCATACATAGGAAGTCAACTCCTTACCACCCACAATGAAATGGACAAGTTAAGGTTATAAATAGAGAAACTGAATCAATTCTAACCAAGACAATCAAATCACATAGAAAGGATTGGATAGCAAGGTTACCAAAAAGCAGTTTGGGTGTATAGGATAAATTAGAAAACCACCACAGGATTTGACATATGAATTAGTATATGTGAAAAATATTTTCCTCCCCATTGATTTTGAACATAAAACACTTAGAACAACTATGCATCTTGGAATGGATCTCTCTGAAGCTCAAATAGACATACAACACCATCTCAATGCTCTAGATGAGTTAATGATGGAAGTAGTTCATCATATAAAAATTGTGCAAAAGCAAAGAATCAAATGGCATGACTAGTTCATCGAAACAAAATAATTTCATGAGGGATATTAGGCATAACTCTATTATTCAAGATACACTTGGATCACAAGGGTAAATTGCAAACATAGTGGTTAGCTCCTTATGAAATAAAACAAGTCTCTTAAAATAGAGTAGTACAGTTAACAACAATTGATCTAGTCAAATTCTCTATGATGGTAAATAGGCATTGTCCAGAGCTTTATACCAATCCATTGCATAAAGAGGAGTTTCTACATGATTTGCAACAAAAATTTACACCACCCTCAGGTTTACCAAAATCAACATTAATTTCCAATTATAAAGACACCATTGAATCATCCATTTCCATATCTATAGATGAGCCAACCAACTCACCTACTTATATTCAGCAGATATGATTGTCACTCATTAATACTAATAAAAATCATACACACACACACTACATCTCTAATAAAATGTCCCACCAGCAAAATCCATTACTAGATACATGCAATAAAATTACAAGCAATTCTCCTCATAGGACCTGTAGCAACAAACCTGAGGTATTTACACAAGGTACATGTTCTACTATTTCCCACACCAACTACCTCCAACTCACTTCCACTCCACATGCAACAACTATCACTTTCCATTGACATCACATTCATCACATCACACACAACATATCACTTCACTACAAGTTACTTCCATTAATGTTGTAGCCTTCCTTTTGTACTAGTATTTTTGCAAACATTTCATTGCCCACTCGATTCATTAATGTGACAAGATACATGTAGTCGCATCCATTTACTTCCATCATCACAACTTTCTAAACTAGTTGCTACTCAGCGGCCATCCAAATAACATCACACCACCACCTTTCTCATCATTGCAACCATTCCAAGTATTCTTCACATTACCAACTATGATTACCATTAACTCTTTATTTTCTCTAAAATTCATATTCATACAACATTTAATTTATACTATATACCTATTCATGATGCTTTAAACATGAATTCCTTTGTACTCCCCATATACCTTGTCATTTGAGGATAAATTAAAACTTTCAATTGGGGGATGATTTCATATTAATTATAAACGTAAAAAATATTTGGGATGCCTTGTACCTTCATAAGCTAAACGATCAATCGATTAAGTTGAAAATTACATATACCAACACAAGCAATCTCTAGTAAAGCTACAAATGAAATGAATAAAAATAGAACCCTAGGTCTAATGTGTAAACCTAGGATTCAAATTTTGTGTGTGGGGGTGCCTTTTGTTAATATTTTATTAAGATGTAGATCAACAAGGTGTTTAGATTGACTTTCAACCATGAAGGTGAGCCAATTAGACCTAGATCTGCATCTTTTAGGGTCTTAAAATGGATTGGAATTGATTTGTTTATTAGCCTAATTAGACTATGTGCCCTAGTATGAAAAATGCAAGATATTGATAGTTAATAGATTGAAATAGAGATTTGAAAGCAAATATGGGAAGGGAAGAGTGTTTTTTACCCATCCTAAATGTTTGGTATCAATTTTTATAGGAGGACAGAGTCACCCAAAGGTGTCCTAGTCCTTGTAGGGGTGTCCTTCTCTGCTTTTGTAGTCCTTTGATGGAAGATCTAAGATCCCTGTTTCCACTTGCAGACTTGTCAGATCAGTGTCAGATAATTTTGTAGGTGAGTTTCTATGAGTTGACAAGGTATAAGTTTTTGAATGCAACAATGGATAAATGTTCTTCAAACTTCCTTCAATCCTCTTCAAACCTGAAATCTACACATTCAAAAAGAGAGGAAATGTTGTGTCATTTAGATGCTTGCCTTAGTTAAACCTCATGTTAGTGTTTCCACTTCCACAATGGCAATGTCAACGATAAATGGATAAATGACAGGAAGAAATGATGAAATCACAAAGTGTTACAACTCACCACCCTTTTATGGCTTCCTTGAAGGACTGAAGTTATGTACATCACTTCAAGGTCTTGGATCTTTTCTTGCTTGATTGCTTGAATTTCTTTGAGACCTACAACAAGGGTTAGCCTTCACAAATAATGATAACATGAACATACATAAACTCACATAGGATTTGACATGATGCTTGGATCTTGAATTGCTACAATCAAGCTCTGAAATATTGTTGTTGACTTGCTTGATAGTGCTCTTGATCATAAGTTTACCAATATTTTTCTATATTCTTTCAAATAGTTTTCAAAATGGTGAAAAAACTATGTATTTACAGGAATTTATTCTAATTTCCCGCAAATTAAATCTTAATAGCTGACATTTGTAACCTGAATTTCAAATGTTAAAATATTGAAACCCACATATTCACATTTGGATCTCGACAAAATAGGGGGACTCAGACGCCTAAGGGTATCCTAGTCTTGGCCCTATTTTCCATAAAATAGGGAGTTAGGGGAAAAACATTAAATAAATGCATTTGTTCAATGCTTGTCATTTCTCAAAAAATGGTAAAAATAAGCTATAAAATGTATAATTTGGGAAATTGGATGCTTAATTACGCTCAATAATTTAGGGGGGAAAAAACATAGTATGAAATTTTCAAGAGTGACAATTTAAGATGCTACATTTTGCTCCCACTTTAGTGAGAGTATGAACTTACACTTAGACCCATACTAAAGTAGAAAATATATGTTAAGAGGGGTCTGATTGACTAAATATTGAAGAGATAGGATGACTAAGGATCAAGGTAGAGTTCACAATCTCCGATAAGGATCAAAGATCCCATTGCAAACCAACATAAGCACAAAGGAACATACACATGTATGAAATGCAGCAAGACACCATCCACAAACATACATGTCACAAAAAACAAAGCATATACGATGAAAACACATGATATAACATAATATATAAATGAAAATAAATGAACATAAACATAATGAAAACATAATGTAAACATGAACAAGACACACAAACAAACACACAATAAAAATACAAAGTTAGTACTAAAGGAATTCAAGTCGGTAAGGCAAATAGACCTTAGTCTTAAATTTGTCTCAAATACCAAATGTCATCCATCGAATAAAGGAATGCTCCCATGAGGACTAACAAGTTGTGTTATTCCACATTTATCATGATCCACATGGATCTTCTAGCTAGCAAGTTGTGTTATGCTAGGTGTCCATGCAATATGATGAGTTTCACAAGGCTAGCAAGGTGTGTTATGCTAAACACTCATGAAACACATAACTCTATTGGAAAGCAAGTTGTGTTATGCTCGATGACCATGTTAAGGCATTCATAACTCAAATCAGAAACTAGAAGGAAACACATACTAGTGAAGTTTGATATTCATTAGGTGATCCCCCAAGACAAGGTAGCAAAATGAGAAACACACTAGGTTTAGTGAAGTCTACTATTCACTAGGTGTGCACCCATGCCAACCATACCAAGAGTTATACTCCTTGATAAATCTGATAAGGTGCTACAAAAATGATCAAGATGTTATGCCAACACATCATTGAGTTCAATGCCTATGAACAAAGTGAAGCAAAAATGGAAAACTCACCTAAAGAGGTGTACAAACTCGCATAGGGAGGTGCATAAACGATGACAAGATAAGGCCAAAACCTTGAGGGGTGTTATAACGCCACCACAAGAGGTGATTTTCAAAACAAATAAGGGGCATTCCTCAATATATGAAAGGTCACACCTTAGGGAAAATCACACATGACATCACCACCAAGAGAGTACAAGTTGCGAAATAGAAACTCACACCTTAGGGCATACTAACCATAGCCATTACTGCCAAGGGGAACATCATATGCCAAGAATAGTCACTCTTAGGGGATATCAAGCCCAATATCACCACAAAGGAGACACTAAAATAGATAAAGAAGGCCATACTTTTATTGAGAAGGTCATACTTCCTTGGAGATGTATGTTATCATCAATAAAAAGGGACCATTTTTTATGCAAACAATAAGTAGAGGACTATATGGCCAGCCTTGAAATATTAGTGTACTTGCTACACTAGAATTTTAAGGAGATATAAAGAGATCACTTGCTAAAAGGAATGCACCTAACATAAAGCTACCTAACCCCTTGCCCCCCAAGTGTAGGGACAAAAGACAAGCCAAGATAGATGATGATATGTTGGTCCTTACAAAATGAAATATGATTGCATAAAGCTTAGTTTATACCCCCATTCATGGTAGTGAGCATGTTGTGATACTACAACTACCACATAGCAAGGAGAAAATAATATTAATGTTAATCTATCATACATTCAACTTGATCCCCGTAAGGATCAAATTCTCTTAATTTCTTCTTTAAAGCACAACATTCATCAGTAGTATGTCCAAATATTCTATGATATGTGCAACAAGATGTATTTGTATTTTTTTTATTGTATTTTCATTCACGCACAGGTGGTATTGTAATTAATCCTAAATTTAAAAGTGTAGCTAGACTAATCTCAGTCTTTGATAAAGGACGCAGAGAGGGTAGTACACCTTTCTTAATAGGACCATGGACTTTGTATTTCTTAGTTGGTCAAACAAATGTTTCATGTAAAGGTGGAGGACCTTGGTAACATATTCCTTTTGTATCTTTAGATGGTGTTTGTTCCAAAAGGAAGTGGATCTCCTGTTCATTCTTTATGTCACATCCTTGTTTTGTCAATATCTTAAAGCCTTTCCCATATATTTTCTCCAGGTTAACAAGTGTGTTTGTAACATTATGCTCATTTGATGGAAGAATGGTTGATATGCTTTCCTTGCGATTGTTATTGATAGGTTTTTCCCATGTGTATTGGTTGAGGTATGAATTTTAAGTCACTTTCCTTATGCAATGCAAAAATTATTTCAAGTGGTCATATGATAGGTGGTGTTCGTTGTTGGTATGAGTGATTAGGCAATCTCGTGGAAGGATAAAAGGTTGTGTTATTCTCAAGGTTGTACAAAGAATTTAAGTATGAATCCATTCATACTTTCCTCATCTCATCCCAAGATATCTACATCATGAGTACATGTGTTAGATGGTGAAGGATTATGAATATTCTCATTGGAATTAGGGTCATCACCAAACACACAACATGAAACATCCACCGAGGACTTCAAAGAAGTCAACATATTACCAAAACATTTAGCCATCATGGTGATGATTTTACTAAGGTTTAGATTGTTATGCAATGGGTGATTGGAAGACAAACAACAAATCTAGCTAGGGGATCTTCAGAAAACTCTATCACAAAAATTTTGAACCAAAAAGAGTAGGACATAGTCGCCCAAGGGCATCCCTGTCCTAGGTAGGGTTTCAAGAAATTTAAAAGCTGACTATGTGTGATATTGTTCAAGGTTTCTTGTTCTAGTTGCAAACAATTCTAACAGTAAATATATTTCTAAAATTTGTTAAATTTATGCCAATGCAAGTGTGTAACAATATGTGAATAATAAATGACAATTTGGAATGCAAATTTTATGACCTAAAATACAAAAATTGATTGATTGTAAGATGCCTAAATCTAAAAATGATGATTTCAATTCACTTTTTAAGCTATATGAAAGATTCCTAAATGAATACAATTAAGAATGCCAAAATAGCGATATGCAAATAGACACAAAGACATAGAAGTGTGCAAAATTTTGTTGATTCAAGTGTAGAAGGATAGAGGCACCCAAGGGTGCCTATATCCTTGATAGGGTGTTTGAAAACTGAAAAAACTGAATGTTTATTAGACTATCTAAGTGCTCTATTTCTACGTGCAAATAGTTTTAAAAGTCGCCATTTCTCCAAAAATTTCTCAATTTAAGATAATGTGACTTAAATGCAAATGTGTAACAATTCTTGAACAAAAAATTCCAATTATGAATGCAAATTTTCAATGTAGATCTAATCTAAATGACTGAAATAAACCTTAATGCAACTTATAATGTAAAATGATATGCAATTTTTTTTTTGAATTTTTATGTCTTTTATGATTCAAAATGAAACCCTAGATGAGAAATGCAAAACTTAAATCTAAGGTGAATTTCAGAAGGTATATAATGTTAACAAGTCATTTTCACCAAAATAAAATAAAGAGAAATAAAACCCTAGGTCTAATGTGTAAACCTAAGATTCAAATTTTATGTGCAAAGATGCCTTTTTCTAATGTTTCATTAAGATAGAGATCAAAAAGGTGTTTAGATTGACTTTCAACCATCAAGGTGAACCAATTAGACTTGGATCTACATCTTTTAGGGTCTTGGAATATATTGAAATTAATTTTCCTTTATTAACCTAATTAGACTATGTGCCCTAATATGAAAAATGCAAGATACCAACAATTAACAGACTAAAACAGAGATTTGCAAGCAAATTTGGGAAGGGCAGAGTGTTGTGTACCTATCATGAAAGTTTGGTGTTGGTCTATATGGGAGGAAAAAGTTTCCCAAGGGCATCCCAATCCTTGTATGGATGTCTTGCTCTACTTTTGCAGTCCTCTAATGGCAAATCTGAGATCCATATTTTTGCTTGCAGACTTGTTGAATCATTGTTAGATAATTTTTTAGGTGAGTTTCCATGAGTTTACAAGGTGTAGGGTTTTTAATGCAATAATGGATAAATGATCTTCAAACTTCCTTCAATCCTCTTCAAACTTGAAATCTACACATTCAAAAAGAGAATGATAAATGCCTTAGTCAAACCCCTGTTGGTGTTCCACTTCCACAATGGCAGTGCCAATGATAAATGGATAAATGATACGAAGGAATGGTGAAATCATAAAGTTCTACAAATCACCACCCTTCAATAGCTTCCTTGAATGACTGGAGTCATGCACATCACTTCAAGGTCTTGGATGTTTTCTTGCTTGATTGCTTGAATT
Source organism: Sequoia sempervirens (assembly GCA_007258455.2). Taxonomy (NCBI): domain Eukaryota; kingdom Viridiplantae; phylum Streptophyta; class Pinopsida; order Cupressales; family Cupressaceae; genus Sequoia; species Sequoia sempervirens. Next base: position 41,836 of record VDFB02387761.1, on the reverse strand, counting down.
GCTTGCAGATCTACAACAAGGGTTATCCTTCACAAATAATGATGACATGAATGTACTTAAACACACATAGGATTTGGCATCATGCTTGGATCTTGAATTTCTATAATAAAGCTCTAAATTTTTTTTCTTGAATTTCTTGACAGTGCTCCTGATCATAAGTTTACCAATAGTTTTCTACATTCATTCTCTTAGTTTTCAAAATGGTGAAATGACTATGTATTTGTCAACTAGGAAATGAGATACATAATAAAGTATGAATAAATACAACCACTAACTACAATCCAAGCTAAATACTCAAATCAATCAAACAATAAAGAATAATTGTAACATAGAACATAATAGAATGATATGATAATACATTCCTATGTTACCCTCAGTTAACCTTCATTGTTCTTCTTTGTCTTGCTTTTTCTCTCAGTTATTTTTACACTATGTATCATATAGCTCAATGAGAATGAATAAGATAAATGGATAAAAAATGTGAAAGAATCATGGTTAGCCTTCAAATAAGAATGATGGATGCTTTTATAGAAAATTTTGATTTGAATGGATGATGAGGATTAAGAGGTGAATGATCAAGATCAAGGGTCAAGAATCCTTGAGAGGAATTGATTAGGGAGTTAACTGCAATTAGCTGTAGGATTTCAGTTATCTATTTGCATGAGAAATTGATTGATCAATTAAGGGATTTGATTGATTTGCTAACTCTCACTGAATGGGAGTAAATTGATTTGATTGATTAATGGACATACATTGATTATCTAGTTGATTGGAAGAGAGTGTTTGCTACGAATAAGGTGGAAATTCATTAGATAATAATTAATTAAATGAATTAATTATTTGAGAAATGTGCAAGAGGGAATTGATAAATAAATAAAATGTTTTATTTATTTGAAGAAATGGATAATGTTGAGAGGAAATAGGATAAGTAATAATTAAAGTAATTATTCAATTTAGAAAGTGGGTGAATGTTAATTGAATAACTAATAATTATTATTTAATTAATTTAAAGAATAAGATAATTAAAGATGTAATTAAATTTAAATAGGATTTATTTAATTAATCAGGAAGAATAAAGATTAAAGATATAATGAAATAAACAAGATTTATTTAATTAATCAGAAAGATTGATGATAAAGTGAATTAATTAAATAACATAAAGTTATTTAATTAATGGTGGACATATGACTTTAGATAATAATTAAATAATTAAACATTATTTAATCACTAGGGGAAGATGATAATTAGTGTTAAAATGTTACTTCCTAGGCTAGGATAATTTCAAGTATCTACATTTTCCCCCTCTTTGATACAATACATTTTTAGAGCGTTGTGTCAAAAAAATTTAAAAATCCATGTTCAGGACTTGCCTTGGTATGAACTAATGGCAACGGGATAGCATGGTGCCCCCTTTGGGAAATTTGGCAAAATTTTGAGAAATTCCAACAAACTAATTTTATTTGTTTAGGTGTAAGGATTGACAGAAGAAATGTTAATTAGAAGAGAAGGTTAGTAAGAAGTGAAGCAGTGAAGAATGGGGCAGAGGTCCTAGCTCGATTGGCTAAAACATCCTGTTGTAGGCAAGAGGTCACGAGGTCTAGTCTCCCCCCTGTCCTCATGGTACCAGAGGGCATGTCATGCCAATGTCACCAATCACATGATTTTTTTTTACTAGATGCACTACGGTTTATAGTGGGCTACACGATTCTTGTAGTCTAAAAAAAGTAAGAAGTGAAGAATAGTTAGTTGGATCATCCATCCAAATCAATATTGGGGTATGATTGATAGATTTTGGGCTTTAAACAATGCATATTTTTTCATCATAGAGCATTTTATTATGTGAAAAATGGATGTATGCACACCAAAGCATGAATTGTGAGGGAAAATTTTGTTTTTGTTTGCCTAAAGTTATTAATATATGGACAAGTGGATATATATACACCAAGTTGAGACAAACCTTGGTGATGTTAATATCTGGTGTCAAGATTCAAACACATCAGACAAGGATTACCCAGATTCATGGTACCAGAGGGCATGTCATGCCAATGTCACCAATCACATGATTTTTTTTACTAGATGCACTACGGTTTATAGTGGGCTACACGATTCTTGTAGTCTAAAAAAAGTAAGAAGTGAAGAATAGTTAGTTGGATCATCCATCCAAATCAAGATTGGGGTATGATTGATAGATTTTGGGCTTTAAACAATGCATATTTTTTCATCATAGAGCATTTTATTATGTGAAAAATGGATGTATGCACACCAAAGCATGAATTGTGAGGGAAAAATTTGTTTTTGTTTGCCTAAAGTTATTAATATATGGACAAGTGGATATATATACACCAAGTTGAGACAAACCTTGGTGACGTTAATATATGTTGTCAAGATTCAAACACATCAGACAACGATTGCCCAGATTCATACTAGTAACAATAGAACCTTATTGGAATATGTGAGGAAGTAGCCATAGAGCATGTTGATCCTAATGCAAGAAAGAGTTAGCTGACCTTTAACTTGCATAGGATGTTTTGATTATGTCAAATGAAACCCCAATCACACACAAGGAACTTAGTTGCCCTACTAGTCATATTGTCAAGACAAATCGCAAACAAAAATCAACATAAACGGTCATGATCCATCATCACTCTAATATTTTATGGATATCCTCAAGTAGCATAGGAACATGATAAGATAAATCAGATAAAAAAGATAAGACTTAACTAGACCAATTTAGTCAACAACCATTTAGATCTTCTTACCAACGATAAGTGTTTTGAAATAGGATTATGTCTATTTTTAGGAATTAAAACATCTCATATAAGACAACTAGTTTGTTTTTGAGGATGCAATAACCTATATAAGACAATTGATAACTGATAGAGATTGGTAGATTTCATTGATAGATAGGTAGGTAATTGATCGGCCAAGTTGCAGGCTAGTTTGATAGCTTTGTCTATTGTTCCGTGATTTGTTAAGCTCAATTTTTTTCATAGAATATTTTGTTTGTGTTACACCCTATCTTATTGATACTGAGTTACATTTACCATCATAGGTAAATAGGATGAACATAGATCATGATTTTGATATGTTTGTTAAATGAATGAAATATTGAAATAGGTATTAAGATGTTATTGCTTTGAAAGAGTAATTATGTTTATATTGATTAAGTACAATGGAAGAATGTGTATTGCAATGTGAATACATTAATGCTTTGATGATGCATATATATGTGTGTGTGTGTGTGTGCACAGATAACTACCTTTGCAAATGTGACAAGTTGGTTGCAAGTGCAGGTTCACGCCTCTGAAAGGGAGGGGAAGTATCACTCAGGGGAATAATTTTGGTCTGGAAACCCTTAATGAGTTTAAACTGAGTTTCACACACCCATTGTCAGAATGGTCAAGTCAATAGTTTCGGGAAAAAGGTAAGATACCTTGAATTGATTGTTTAGGAGAGGTTTTATTTATTTGTGAGGTCATGCTTGAAATAGGTTATTTATGTGGATCAAATAATGTGATTGTATGAATTTGGTTTTATTCTCAGGTTTTCTTAGTTGTTCATAATTTAAGTTATATGATTGAGTCTCTTTGATATGTGTGAGTTCTTCTTTGTGTGTTTTAATCGATGATTATATATATATATGCACATGTGCGTAAGTATAAACGATAACCCATGCACAAGTATGTCGTTTGCATAGGGAAATTGAGTGGACATTTTTGTATGTATATATATATATATTTGATATATATATTGATCGATGAAAACGTAATTATACATATTTTGTATATATATGTATGTGGATATATGTTTGAGTTTAGCTAATAGGGTAATTTGGTATATGTATATATGTGATACACATACACACACACACACACACACACACACACATATATATATATACTTGAAAGGCTTTATATGTTTTTATCATCTTATGAATATAATATTATATATATATATATATATATATACACACAATACATATCATATTGCATATATCGAATTATATATTTATATAGTGAATCAATTATCATAAATTGATTGATAGAAACTGACTAATGTATAAATCAATGGGATACATTGATTGCTATTTATTTAATATGTTTGTAATGCTTTGCATTTGTTGTGGCTATTGTAAATATGCTTGTTTTGTAAAGTATGAATGACTTAAACAATAAGTGTGATGCTTTTAAGGCCATTATTGGCCGATTTAGGTAAGCCTTAGGGAGGTGATAAACTCTACATGGAACAAGGAAAACATTGAAATTAAATGTCATGATTAAAAGGAAAACATACCACTTATATAGTGTGCTGCCATACACAAAAGATGGTTGAACCTTTGAATTGTGTATAAAGACTTTGAATTGAAATGTTGAGGGAAACATTAGAGTGCATACTAAGGCAGCACTATAGGCATTTATAATGTTTTATCATGCTTGCAAATGGAATGCAGTATAGTGGAAGGCACGTGGAAAATATATAAGACTCGGTCAATAGTATTGAAAGCTATTTGTGATGCATTTAAAAAATTTCACCCATTCATAAATATGCAAACACCCAAAGCATGTTAGAGGTTTCTGTGGCACCAAATTGTGAATATTTGCATTGCATTAGAAGTCTATTTTGTGAGCTCTTTCCAAAGATGGAAACCAAAGTAAATGGGAGAATAATTCAAGTAAATGTTGGCATGAATTGAGTCAACATGTTTGATCATTTATCTTGAATATCTGAAATGCATTCTTGCTATCTTTGAATGAAGCAACCTACTATTATGTTTTGCTAAGTAATAAGTTTGGATTCTGCCACCTTTTGTTTGCCTAGTTGAGTAAAATCATGCAAGCTAAGAAGTGTCAATTCATCTACCTTGTTTCTTGCATGTAGATGTTGATTTTTGTGTATATATAGAAGCATTCTTTACCTCAAAGGGACACATATCTACACTTTGTTGTTATCTTCTAAGATTTGCTCTATTCTTCTAAGTTTTGTGAGAGATTTTGAGAGAGGTTGTGAAAGAGTTTTAGTGAGAGAATTTATGAGGGTATTTGGAAGAGTGGATGTGATTTTTTTCCAAGCTGCAAGTTGTTTGAGGGGGCTAGGATTGGAAACCATCCAGATCAAATTGGAGCTTTTTATTACAGGCATGTTGTATCTTACTCCCTTGTGCTTTGTTTGACTTTGGAATGTTTTTGTGATGATTGAATATTCTTGGATATTACTTTCTTTGATAGAACCTATCTATTAGGTTAATACTTTTATATATTTTAATTATGTTTTCATATGATGTGTTTCTAATCAAAATTTACATAGATAGTCTATACTATACATAGATTGAAATGAGAAAAATAGATTACATCAATATCATGGGGAGGGATATCTTGAGTATGTTAGCTTAAATGCTAGAAAAACCTTGGAAATGATGATAGTGATGGTTTGAAAGAGGTTCCATCATTGATAGGATGTGACATCATGTAAACCTTATTGTTAGTCTATGCTAGAATGATCATTAGATCGTTGCTTTCCTTGAATATTGATTGAAACCCTGGGTTGAGAATAAACTATTAGGTTGAGTTGTTTATTTGATCCTTGTTTGAAGCACATAGGTTGAGAATAACCTACGTAGTTAGAATGATCGTTGATTATTATTATTATCCTAGGATTAGGGTAAACTAAGAATGGGATTAACCTATGCGATTAAGTTGATCACTTGAATTTATGAATTACTATTTGGTTGGAGCCATAGGCGGGATTACCCTACAAAGTTGGTTGTTTTATACTCTTGACATTAAGTCATTTTATTGACGTGAATCTACTTTCTGAATAGCCTTTTATTGATGAGGTTACATTCTTGATTAAGAGTCCTTTATTGCTCAGACCACACTTTTGGGTGAGTCCTTTATTGATGAGATTATACTTTGATTGGATTCATTTATTGTTGATAGTTATACTTTGAATTTGATATATTTTCTTGTTAAGTTTATACCTTTGAAGGGAGTCATTTAATGTTGAGATATACCCTTGATTGAAGACTATATTGTTGAAAATACACTTTTTGGATAGTCAATTAATGATATGGCGTTATGCTATTCCATATGGTTATTTGGTAAGTAAGAGTTACCTAAATTATTTACTTATAAGTTGTGTTAGTTAAGCATAGATGTATATAGGTTGTTCTTGGGGTTATAGATTATCCAATGGAGGGAATTGCCTATGCATAGAATATAATTGGTCTTAACAAATCGATTTAGAATGGTGGATGAGCATGTGACGTCCATTTTGAAGCAGGGGTGATGAATACTTTGGCCAAAGTGGTGTAATTTACCACTGGTTACATTGTCAATTCATTGTGTTACCTTACTCATTCATGCTATTCTGAGATTGTCATACACATAGAACATAGATGTGTTGTATGGTCAAGTTCTAGTTATGTAGGAAGCAACACTAGCTTAGATTAGGCTAGTATTTTGTGGTTTCTAGACCAAAGCTCTTCGTTGAAGGGTAGGTCCATCTTACCATATACAGTAGATGTGCGAGGGACCATAGTTAATCTATGGATGACAAAAAAGCACTTGAGTGATGCTTCTCCTCCTAGTCAGCAAGACAAGATTTGAAAGGGGATTTCTTGGATCAATTGTATTTCTAGTGTCAATGGAGCTCATATGAGCTATGTATGTAACTTGTATCTATTTCTTTGAAAGATGGAAAATGTATTTTATATTTGGATTATGAAATCATTTCTTTGGAAATATTGTACAATTCATTGAATGAAATGAGAAAGATATTTTGTTGCTATCATGTGTGCATTTTATCTTGTTTTGAAAATAATTTTTTTTATTGCTATGTGTTTAGCCATTAGATTAAATTCACTTGTAGTAAAACATAGGAAAAATTATGTGTAGAACAAGGGGCATGTTACAATTTGTGTTTGATCAAGATGTCAATCCCAACAAGGGATAATTTTATTATGGAAGGTAGATGATGGATGAGAATTTATTATAATGGGACCCTAAGGGACAAACCTAGGCCTCGGGGGCTCATCAATGATGGACTTGCCTATGTATACACGTAGAGGCTACGTAGTTTGATTATTTTGACTAACATTAGCACATGCTTGATGGCTAATGTTGTTTTTTACTTTTTTGAAATTTTATGACTGCTTTTTATTTTTCAAGGAATGTTTGGATGTTTTTGTATTTTATTGAGTGTTTTGATGTTTTTGGATTTTACTGTGATAATGTCCTTTGATACCATGTCTAAGATCCTTTTGAAAATATAGGCTGAGGATTGCCTCCAGTTAGGTATAGGACCAATTATTATGAAAGGGATGAATATGGTAAGCAGTTGACGCTAAATGTCAATCATTGCTAGGTCATGAGAAGGGTGAGACAACTTTTATTATGAAGGAGCTTGTGCTCGGTTTATTATGAATAAAATTTGATAGAATAGTGATAGATGGTAGAGCGAAGACCAACTACACATGGTGCCTGTTTACTAGGTTTTCACCATGGTACTTATCCAAAGTGCCACAATAATGGTTTTCACTATAGGACAATTTTTTTTTTTCTTATTTTATTAAGAGGGTAAATGTTTTTGACCTAGAGCTATGAACCAGTGAGTTCACAAACGGGGGACTTCATCCCCAATATAAATTCTCAACAATTACACCCTAATGGGGTTTGAACCTTGATGTCAATAATAACAACACAATAACTTAACCATCACACCGTGCCACTATTGGAGATTATTTCTCTTCTTTTATTTTTCTATTTTTCTAATTTTTTATTTTTAATATCACAGAAGATGCTTGTTTGTTAGGTTTTCATCCAGGTGGAATTTTATTGGAATTCGATGATGCTACGATCATGGTGGATGCTCTTCAGGAGACATAGGCCGATGATCGATTGATGGAAACTGATTGTATGAAATGGGATATGGGGAATGCAATGTGGTGTAGATAGGAGGAGACAAAGTATGATCAATATAATGCACACTACATGGACCATCATACTTCCCCCAAAGAGGATATTGGATAGCCAATAGATTAGAGCACACCAAGGGGTCATCATCGAATGTACAGTGTGACATCACTAAGGGAATTATTATGAGATGGTGGATTCATGAATGTAGGTGGATCCAATAAATTATACAGATTATGGAATAATGTAGAGGATAGAAACATTGGATCAACAAGCTCATATCTCGATGGCATTATTTTACATATGCCCCTAGTTATTGTGGTTATAAAGGCATAATTGAAGATCAAATTTTTCTTATTTTTGCTTTTGGCTTTTACTTTTTTCATGTCTAAGTGCATTTAATTTTGCTTTTGCTCAAGGGACTTTTCTTGATATTTCTATTTTTGCTTTGACATTTTATACTTTTTTGATAAAGGCTTTTTCTTTCTTGACTTTTGACTTATAGCCTTGTGCTTTTGTGTTGGTACTTGTTGATCCAAGTCTAGGAGATAGATGAAACTATATGAATTTGATGGATTGGAAAAGATGAATGATTCATGTATAGGTTGAGCAATGTCATCAATGTATTATTCAAAATTATTCTTTTCAACATAGGTAATACCAAAGGAAACCCGCTCGTCATCAACCAGTTGTGAAGAAAGCTTACTAGAAACAACATCTATAGATGCATACTCTAGCTTAGGGTGCTTGAGAGAAAAAGATGGTAGTCCATACGGTGGACTAAAAGGAATATGATCTTGAAATGAAAAAGGATGCATAGGGATATCCTCCACAATATCATTATAGAAAAGTGGGTTATCATAGATGTCATGATTAAACATAGGTTTATCATGAACATCAAATGATGGGGATGCAGTGGGTAGTGGTTCAAGCTCTGCAAGGCAGGCTTGTAATCTGTATTCTTTAGTAGGTTGGATGTTATTAACTGTGTACTCGTAAGAAACACTGGTATAATTAGCTTGGTCCTTATCATCTATTCTTGATGTGGATGTTTTTCTCTTCCCATAATTTTGTAAGGGATCTTTAAATATGGTATGATCTTTGTTAAAGAATGTCTATGGGTTATCAATTTCTATCATTCCATATTCAATGAGATCCTGGATGGCATTCTTTAGTTTAAAATAGTGATATTTTGTATGCCCTTTGTTTCTATGGTACTCGTATAAGTCATCATCATTCCACCAGGATGGTTTGAAGGGTCTTGGTTCATAGTGTCTGATCTTCAGGAGTTATATTGCATTCTATTATAGCAATTTCTTTATTTAAACTAACTCAATAGGTTCCCCTAAGGGCGTGTATGTTTGTCACGATTGGTTAGTCCTTAGAGGACCATGTTTCGTGTTTTGTATTGTGTTTGTTGTTTGCTTATGTTTTGTGGTGGATTACTACTATTTGTTGTTGATGATCATTTCAGATTGAGCATAGGTTGAGCTTTGTTAACAACCTTAGTATCTACTATGCCATCATTTATCACATTTTTCTTGTGTGACCATAATTTGTTCATATCATTTGAATTATGTGAATTGTTCTCCTTAAATATTTTTACTAGCCCTTTGCCAATAAGGGCTTTCTCGATGGAGAGACCTTTTTTTGATGACATCCTTGAATGTGTTTGAGCATGTATTTGTAGGTGAAACATCACCTCCTTATTAAGACTCTCTATGAATATCTATACTAGTTGCTTCTCTAGTAAATGGCATGGAAATTTATTAGACAGGATTCTCCACATTTGTAAGAATACAACAAATGTTTCACTATCCTTTTGTTTTTTTGTTACATAAATTGATAATGTTGATGCCATTTGAAATGTTATATGAGAAGTGTGCTATAAAATTGTCCATTAATTCACTCCATTTTTTGATTCCTGGAGGTAGATGTGTAAACCATTCAAGGGATTGGCCTCCAAGATTCTATGGGAAAAGTCTCATTAGGTAGGTTTGATCAAAAGCTACGTCCAAAGAGGCCATATGAAATTCTCTCACATGTTCGATAGGATCTCCCTTTCCTTTATACTTGTCATATTTTGGAATGATGAAATTTATCGAAAATGGAGGCATGTAAATGCTCCTATCAAATGGGTAAGGACATAAATCCTCTACCGAGTATGTTTTCTCATTTCTAGTTACCTGCATATTTGACATTTGTTGTTGCAAGGTTTGTAGTTTTTGAGCTATAAGATCCATAGATGATGATGTCATAGGAGTTGTATTTAATTGCAGATATTGTGTCGAACCTTGTGAAGGGTTTGTAAATGGGTTAGTGTTCTAATGATGTGAAGTGGAGGTATATTCATGCATCATTTGACTTGTACCAAAGTGATTTTGTTGCATGGGTGGGATGCTTTGTTAAAAGTGTGTCATGAAAGTGGGATTAAATTGTGGTGGAAGTTTATTGAAACCAAATGTGAAAGTGGAATCAGGATTAGTTGGTTGTTATTGTGGGGGTGGATTGAAGTTGGTATTTTGACTTGCTCCGAAAAAGGATCTAGTCCTTGCGGAGGTACGTTTGTGTTCTGCGAAGTGGATGTTGTTTTCACTTGTGGCCCTCAAAATGAAGGGTTTTTCCTTCATATTTTACTAGGTGAATTTGGATGGGTGACATTTTGTGCTACAGGTGTAGTGTTAGTTTATTATGTTGCAGTTTGAGAGGTGGAAGCAAATGGATTTGTTGTTTGTTTTTCAAATTGTTGGTGGGACATTAACAGTTGATGTAAAGTGTGAAGTTTGACTAGGTGGAAAGTCTATGTTCAATTGTTGTGATGATGTGTTAGGTGTATATGGTGGTTGATTAATGACACCTTGTCCTTGCGTTATGGTGTTTGGTACTTCCCCTATAATCATGGAGATGTTGAAGTCCATTGGAGGCTGAGATCCACTTTGTATATGTGTGAACAAATATTTATTAGGGTCGGTAGTATTAATTCATCCATGATTTGCAAGATCTTAGGATCTTGCGAAGCATTGTCTATTTCTTCTAGTGTTAGCCCTTATTCTACTTCATGTAAGGTATAATTGTCAAATGAAGGTGGATTTTGTGACTAATTTTGCTTGATTATTAGAGGTTGCCCCAAATTTCATGTCACTAGGGAGGTTATACATATGGTTAGATGTAGAATCCATATCTTTATGTTTTCTTTGGGATCGTGTTACAACCATAAACGGTTCTATTTGGACTTTTGACTTTTCACATAGTTTGGTATTTTTAGGATTTTTTTGTGTTTTTTAAAATTTTTAGATGAATGCAAGACTACTATGAAGTTTAATCTATGTTTTTGGATTTTGACTTTTTGGAAAGAATGTAAGACTAGTATGAGATTACTTTATCTTTTGGGGGGTTTTCTAAAAAGATTTTGCAGATGCAAAAACCCTATTTTTTTGAATGTTGACCTTGAAAGGAGATTACTTAACAATTTTTTGGAGGAATAATGTAATCTAATGAAAAAATCCTAAACTCAAAGAAGGAAAAAATTATGGTGTTTGATAAAAAGTTGAATTTCAACTAGACTTGTGAGTTAAAACCTTACTTTTGTTGATGAGATAAATTTTGGAAAATACGAGGTTTTAAGACTTTCAAGAGATGACCCTAGATTGATCGCTAAATTTTTTTTTTTTTTTAATTTCAAGACCCTAAGATGAATTTATAAGACTTGAGATGACACAAAGGATGCAATTTTAAACCTAGGTGAAACTGGAAGGTTTGCTGAAAATAAAGGATTAAAGCTAGAAAAAGACTATGTTCTAATATTGGTTTTTATGTAACATAAGATCAATATTTTGTACGTTTTGAAATAGGCTCTAATTTATCTATGTGATATATGTGGCAAAGAATATAAAATTTACAGTACAAGGACTGACAAATGCGGTACAAAAATAGATAATTGTGTCACAGAGTACAATAAATGCATTACAAAATTCAACAATTACAATATAGACAGAGATATGATGCTAATTTAAACAGTTGTGGTTTTTTGACTTTGTTAAATTTCTAGACATAGATGTAGTTTAGTGTTAAATATTTGTGTTGTAGATAGAGATAGTCGTGGTTTTCTGATAGAGATAGATGCGTCATAGAAATTAACAAATGCATCGCATAGTTTTTGTGTTGTGGAAACACCATTGCGACGCATAGGTTAACAATTGCAATGCACTGGCTTTTGTTTTGAACAAAAATTTCCTAAGTGACTCCAAAACTTTAATTTTTTTTAGTTTTTTACTCTAGACACTTGTACAAACATAGAAAATTATAGTATATAACAAACAAGAATAGCTATGACTCTGACTTTTGGTGACAAGAATAAATTTTGCTTGTCTTCTTCCACAAGATCACACTAATTGGTTTCACTGGTATTGAAAATAAAAACAAATCATAGATACATAGCCTATCTAGTGGTAGATTGGGTTTAACATCTTAAATCAGGCCCACTGATAAAATACCTTTCAATAAATGGACGACTAGAGTATGCCAAGGTCGTGTACCACCTTGAGACCTCTTACCTTGGAAGGAAAATTTCTTTGTAGGGGGTTATTGTTGCCTCAACAAGGTTTGACACATAGCGAGTAAATTCATGTGTTGATACTTTCACGTTGCATCGATATAAATTGGTGGCCAAAAATAACTTTAGGTTTCTAGATAAAAAGATTTGTAGTAGACAAATTAGTGAATAGTGAGCCCTTTTGATATGCTCGAGTCGAGAGGGGTCTCCTCTCTACTCTTCACCTTCATGTCTTGGTGGACCGAGGGTCATGGGGATTGGGTTGAAGGATGCCGACCACACCTTAGGGTACAACTTTTATTCTCCCCTCTTTTCTATACCGTGCTTAGACACAATGGTTGAGATCAAACCCTAGGGTGATGAGCTCCCTAGGCAGGTCTCCTATTGAAATATATGGATATGGTGTACCTTTTGATCCCCAAGATCATTTTTAGGATTCGCGAGGGGAGAGCATATGGTAACACCACTCGTCAGGAGTACAAACAATAAGACTTGTGAAAAATTTAACTTTTTTGATTCCCCAAATCACGCTAGGTGCAAGGAAAGAGCATACTTTGTTACAAGTTCACCAAACATCTAAAATAGTCATCTTATTTTAAGCCCAATTTTTTTTTTCTAAATTAGTAAAAATAAAACATGAGGTTTTTATAGATATTCTTCAACAATAAAACCTGTATTAACTCATTAGCATGTTTATATTTTGTCTTTAAACGATGAGTTGCAATAAAATTGCTAGTAATTTGAAGGTTTTCTTTCTTTTCATAGTTGTAGCCACAAATCTGACAAAAATAGTTAGTACTTGAAAGCTTAACCTACTAAAATTAGATAGTAAATCAGAAATTATAACTTGAAAACCTAAATTTACCTTCCTGACAATTGTGGTGTTCTGTTAGAATAGGTGAGGTGTGCAGTCAAACAGTTGTGGTGCACAGTCAAATAGTTGCGGTGCACAGTTACGACTCTTAGACAATTATAGTGGCATTTTTTACGATTGCGGTGTTGTATATAATGATTGTGGTGTTGTAATTTGATTGCATGATAGAGCTTATAGATGCAAAACTCAAAAAAGAACAAAGCAATAGATAACCCAGAATGATTGATTCAAATGTTATTGTATCAAAAAAACCAATATTAGACTTGTGCAATTAATGAAATAGCAATAGTTAGCAAAAAGTAGCATGAAATTAATGATAGTTAGATGCAGTGCTAAAGGTGACAAATGTGGTGCAACAATCTACACATACATCACACCCATAGATATGGCGCTATTCACAACAGATGTGTCATTATTTTTGTCAGATGCAGTGTTGTTCTTGTGTATCAAAATTTCTCAAAATTTTATAAAAAATAGTTAGATTCATTTTTGGCCAAGAAATGAGATACTTAATAAAGCATGAATAAATACAACAACCACTAACTATTAGGATTTAATCAGATCAGAGCAATAAACATTAACAATTATATACAGATTAAATAACCCAGAAATAACAATGAAGAATAACACAAGAGATCAACACAAAAATTTAACGTGGTTCACCCAATATGGGCTACATCCAGAAAAACTTATCCATCCAATGATTTTATTATCTAGTGCAAAACAAATTACAATCTCACAAATTCCACACACTGTAACTTACATCCCAACCACTTATAACAAGCTTTTTGGAAGCTTCCAGAATTAGGGTTTTACAAAGTCATTTTTTCATTTAACGTTATGAGTGTATAGTATTTACATGATCAACCACCACATATCAACAATCTCCCACTTGGAGACTGATCCTAGATGGCACCGGTGCACTTACAACTCCCATTGGATTATAGGTATGGCTGGTTTCTTATATCCACCATTATTAGTCATGAAGTTCAATGCAAACTAATGAGGAAATCCATTTCTCACGTGTAACTGCCTTTGTGAGCATATCTGTAGGATTCTCACTTGTGTGAATTTTCTCCAACTTCAACTACCCATCCTCTAAAATTGACCAGATGAAGTGGTATTTGAGTTGTATGTGCTTAGTTTTTGAATGAAAAGCTGAGTTATTAGCAAGATGAATGGAACTCTGGCTATCAGTGTACAAAGGGCTATCTTGTTGTTGTCCCAATTCCTCTAGAAAATGTTGTAACCAAATCACCTCCTTGCTGGCTTCCGTAGCAACAACATACTTAGCTTCAGTGGTTGAAATAACAACAACCTTTTGCAGTCTTGAAATCCAACTGATTGCAGTACCTCCTACAGTAAAAACATACCCTGTAGTACTCCTCCTGCTATCAATATCACCTGCTAGATTAGAGTCAACATATCCTTTTATAGCAGAATTTGTTCCTCCAAAACATAGTTTCTTTGAACTAGTACCTCTTAAATATCGAAGAATCCATTTTTACCACATTCCAATTTTCCATTCCTAGATTGCTCATATATCTGCTCACAACTCCCATCGCATGTGCAATATCTAGCCTTGTGCATACCATTGCATACATCAAGCTACCAACTGTTGATGCATATGGTATCTTAGACATTTTGTCTTCCTACTCTTGTGTCTTTGGACACATCTCCTTAGTCAACTTAAAAGGAATAGGAAAAGGTGTACTAACTACTTTTGCATTCTGCATGCTAAACCTTTTCAACACCTTCTCTATATACTCATTTTGAGACAAATAATTTTCTGTTTTTCATGTCTTGTGTGATCCTCATACCAAGGATTTGTTTTGTTGCACCCGCCCAAATCCTTCATAGAAAATGGATTTGCTAATTTCTTCTTAAGTTCATTAATATGTTGCATGTTAGACCCAGTAACAAGCATGTCATTAACATAAAGCAACAAGATAATATAGCTGCCATTATCCAATTTCTTAAAATAAAGACAATAATCAGAATGACATCTTTTGTAACCTTCTTCAGCCATAAAACTATCAAATTTCAAATACCATTGTTGAGGTGCTTGCTTCAGGCCATGCAAACTCTTCTTTAACCTGCACACAAATTCCTCCTTACCCTTGACCTCATATCCCTGTGGTTGCTGCATGTATGTTTCCTCTTCCAAATCCCCATGGAGAAATGTTGTTTTCACATCTAGTTGTTCAAGATACAAGTCTTCCACAGCCACAAGACTTAGAATAGTTCTAATAGAAGTCATCTTTACAACCGGAGAAAATATATCATCAAAATCTATACCCTTTTTCTGTGCAAAACCTTTTACCATGAGTCTGGCCTTATATCTTTTCTTGCCTCCATCTTCTTCCTTCAACCTATAAACTAATTTATTTGGCAATGCTCTTTTACTTGTAGGTAACTGGACTAAGTCCCAAGTCTGATTTTGTAGCGAGGAATCCATTTCCTCTTTCATGCCTAGCTCCCACTGCTTTTTGGTATCTACTTGCATTGCTTCTTCATAACCTTCAGGTTCACCAAAATTAGTTAATAATATAGAATATAACAATGGATAAAATCTTTCTGGAGGTCTAGTTATCCTCATAGAACGTCTAACACTTGTAGGATTTTGTGGGATAACTTGTTGTTGCTAAGCATCAGGTACCACTGGCATTTTATTTTTTGGAATCTCATCGAACACCACATATTCCTTTTTGGCCTATTCATGCTTCTTTTCCTGCAACTGATCCTTATGCATGACCTTCTCATTGAATATAAAATCTATGCTCCTAATGATTTTATGATTTTCATAATCCCATAACTAATGACCAAATTCATCTACTCCATATCCAATGAAGGTACATTTTTTAGACTTAGCCTCAAGCTTGGTTCTATTTTCAATATCAACATGGAAAAAAGCTTTACAACCAAAGGTTTTCAGAAATGAATAGTTTACCTTTTTACCCATCCATGCCTCCTTTGGAATGCCATCATCCAAAGGATTTGAAGGTCCTCTGTTTATTAAATAAACAATGGTATGTACAACATCTACCCAAAAATGTAAGGGTAGTCCAACATGCAATCTCATGCTCCTTGCATGATCCATAATGGTCCTATTCATCCTCTCAGACACACCATTTTCTTGTGGGGTTCCAGGAATCATTTTTTGCCTATGAATTCCATTGTATGAACAATAATTTTCAAATTCTCTGCTGCAATAGTCATCTCCATTACCAGATCTAAGTCACTTCAATTTTTTTCCTGTCTCATTCTTAGCCAAAGCTTTCTACTTTTTAAAACTTTCAAATACTTATGATTTTTGTTTTAGGAAATACACCCATGTTTTCCTAGTTGCATCATCAATAAAATTAACATAATAACAAGAGCCACCAAGAGAAGATACTTGAGCTGGTCCCCATACATCTAAATGCACAAGCTCTAATTTCTCACTCTTCTTCTCTTTCCCAACTTTGAGAAATTAGACTCTTTTCTATTTCCATAAACACAATTTTCACAGAACTCCAAGTCAATTTGCTTCAAACCTGGTAGAAAAAATTTCTAGAGTGAAGGATCTTCATCCCTTTCTCACTCATGAGCCCAAGTCCTTGGTGCCACAATTTTTTTGTTGTCCTTGCAACAAGTGCTCTAGCTATCTTAGTAGAAACTATTTTTGTAGCAAGTAAGGTAGAATAAGTATTACTAGTATACAAATACAATGTGCCTACCTTTTCACCTTTAGCTACTACTAATACACCTTTAGTGACCTTCCATACTTTTTCCATAAAGGTAACTATGCAGCCTTCACTACCCAATTGTCCTGCATAAATTAAATTCCTTCTCAAATTTGGAACATGCCTTACCTCCTATAGCAACCATTCATTTCCATTTTGCAACTTAATTTTTATCTTTCCTTTTCCAACAATCTAAAAGGGTTCACCATCACCCAAATATACCTGTCCAAAATCACCTTGAACATAATCTACAAAATATTTCCTATGAGGCGTGGCATGAAATGAAGCCCCTGAATCTATTACCCAGGAATCATTAACATTATCTAAACATAGAATTAAAGCATCCTGCAATTTATTACTTGCAACATTAGCCTCCTTTCTGTCATCATGTTGTTCGTCTTCTTGTTTTTCTTTTTGAGACCAACAATCCTTCAAGTGTCCTGGCTTTCTATAGTGCCAACAATCCATTTTCCTCTGGATTTAGATCTACCTTTCTTCGAATTCCCTTGTGACTTCCCACAATTTGTTGGGCTTTTTCCTATCTCCTTTGTTCTTCCCCTATTCTCTACAGTCAAATCATTACCTGATGTTGAAGTCTCACTTGTGCTTTTCTGTTGCATTTCCTCGCTAAGGATAACACCAACAACATCATAAAATTTCAATGTATTTGAACCAGAGACAGAGTTACAACCATTACCAAGCTATTCTAGCTTTCTGGCAAAGAACATGAAACCAAGAGAGTCCTGACCTCTTCATCAAAATTCACTTTTATAGATGTTAATTGACTGGTAATCGTATTAAACTCATTTAAATGATCTGTCACATACCCACCTTCAATCATTTTTAGATTAAACAAACGCTTCATGAGAAATACCTTATTTGAGGGTAAGGGTTTTTCATATAATTTACCCAAATGTTCCATCAGATCCATTGTTGTCTTTGCTTTTGTTATATTGAACACCATAGATGGTGCCAGGCACAACCGAATGGTTCCCAGTGCCTTTCTCTCTTGGATGTTTTCTTGCTTGATTTATTGAATTGATTGGAGATATACAACAAGGGTTATCCTTCACAAATAATGATGACATAAACATACTTAAACTCACATAGGATTTGGCATGATGCTTGGATCTTGAATTGTTGTAATAAAGCTCTGAAATGTTTCTCTTGAATTGCTTGATAGTGCTCCTAATCATAAGTTTACCAATATTTTTCTACATTCATTCACTTAGTTTTCAAAATGGTGAAATAAATATAAATTTGCCAACTAGGAAATGAGATACATAATAAAGCATGAATAAATACAAAAAGCACTAACTGCAATCCAAGCTAAATACACAAATTGATCAAACAATAAAGAATAATTGTAACATAGAACATAATAGAATGATATGATAATACATTCCTATGTTACCCTCGGTTGACCTTCATTGTTCTTCTTTGTCTTGCTTTTTTCTCTCAATTATGTGTACAATATGTATCATATAGCTCAATGAGAATGAATAAGATAAATGGATGTAAAACATTGAAGAATCATGGTTAGCCTTCAAATGGGAATGAGGGTTGATTTTATAGAAATGTTTGATTTGAATGGATGGTTAGGATTAAGAGGTGGATGATCAAGATCAAGGGTCAAAAATCCTTGAGAGGAATCAATTGGGGAGTTAACTGACTACAACTGGCTGCAAGATTTCAGTTAACTATTTGCATGAGGAATTGATTGATCAATTAAGGGATTTGATTACTTCGTTAACTCTCATTGAGTGGGAGTGAACTAATTTGATTGATCAATGAGCTGACATTGATTATCCAGTCAACTAGAAGAGAGTGTTTGTTACGAATGAGGTGGAAATGCATGAGATAATAATTAATTAAATGAATTAATTATTTGAGGGATGTGCAAGTGGGAATTGATAAATAAATAAAATGTTTTATTTATTTGAAAAAGTGGGTAATGTTGAGAGGAAATAGGATAATTAAATAATTAAAGTAATTATTTAATTTAGAAAGTGGATGAATGTTAATTGAATAAATTATTATTATTATTTAATTAATTTAGAAGAATAAGATTATTAAAGATGCAATTAAATGAATAGAATTTATTTAATTAATCAGGGAGAATGAAGATTACATATATAATCAAATAAATAAGATTTGTTTAGTTGATCAGAAAGATTGATGATAAAGTGAATTAATTAAATAATATAAAGTTATTTAATTAATAGTGGAAATGTGACTAGATAATAATTAAATAATTGAACATTATTTGATCATTAGGGAAAGACGATAAATAGTGTTAAAATGTTACTTCACAGGCTAGGATAGTTTCAAGTATATATAGTATTTATAGGCATTTATTTTAATTTACCACAAATAAAATCCCAATAGTCGACATTTGTAACTTGAATTTTAAATGTTAAAATACTGACACTGACAAATTCAAATTTGGATCCTGAAAAAAATAGGGAGACTTAGATGCCCAAGGATGTCCTAGTCATGGCCCTATTTTCTAGAAAATGGGTGTCGGGGGCAAAACATTAAATAAATGCATTTGTTCAATGCTTTCCATTTCTCAAAAAACAATAAAAATAAGCTATAAAATGTATAATTTCGGAAATTAGGTGCTTAATTAGGCTCAATAATTTGGGGGGGACAAAACATAATATGAAATTGTCACAAGTGACAATTTATGACGCTACAACAACAACAAACATTGGAAAGTCACGAAGATCATAGTCATTTAAAGAGGCAAAGAATAAGGCATAGATGAGAAGGTTGAAGAGGAATCTGTCTAAAGAATCTTACACAACTACAAGATGGGGGGAGATGTTATTGAAAGGGAACCATTAGCCCATACTTTACTATTAGAAAACCAATAATGCTTGTCTATTTTACAAGTTGTATGGTTGGATTATTTTCTTAGAATTATATAATACAATGAAGCGATGACACAATAATTTGCTAGAACATTATAGAATGATGATGCTATAGTAAGAGGTCTGAGAGTGGACGCCTCAAAAGCGAAAGTTGTAGAAGTCTTTGGACTTCCCCATGTTGGGAGGAGTTTATGATTTGAGCATATTCTATTACAACTCAAAATAAATTCTTACACCTAGGAAAGGAATTGGATTCCTCTTCCCAAGGTACTAAATGACTCTCTATACCTTGGTTATGGGTATTTGTAGCTATTTACATAATTAAATACTTGACCTGTGATAGTAGACAAACCCTTTTGTATACAATACGCTTTAAGCATCACCTTCGCTATTAGAAGCTTGTGAATGTTTTGAATCTTTTATAATTTTCCAAAATAAATATCAACTAAGTATAAGATAAAGAGAAATCAATATACCTTGTCTCATTACAATTTAGTCACTCTATTGATAAATAGAAGCTTTAGTGCCTAATTCCTTGATATTTATTGGGAAGATTTTCTAGCATGCAATAATATAAATGACAAACCTTTGAGGCCTAGGCTAGATGAAGCAATTAGGCTCAGGAGGTGAATGAGCCATCAACAGTAGGGAAGAGGAACATATAACCTCTTACGCACAAGTTGTGTTTCCTACCTACAACAATAACACACAACCAAAACTAGATATGCAAGAAACCTAACCTATAGCCTCTGAGACATAGTTTGCAACACTTCTAAAGTCTGAAATCCATGTTATCACAAAAATCCCTTACATACCTAAGGAGCATAAAATAAAATGTACACCCTCCTCTCCTATATCTAAAAAGAAGCAACAAGGGTATATGTAGCCTAAAAGGTGGTCACACCACCTAAAATAAAAGGTCATTGTAGGAGAGAGGGCCCATTCTTGAAAAGAAAAGGTTGTTATGATAGAGTCAAAAATAGACTCAAGAAAAGAGAATTTACTCGATGATAAAGAATAATCAAAGAGCCTAAAATTTGTATTTAAACACTAGTTCAGATTTTGAATCTAAATGGGATTTGTTTACAACGAAGTAGAAACTTAAACCTCCTAATAGTCCAACAACCCAAGAGGAATTTTCTTCCCCAATTGAGATTGATGAAGAACAACTAAAGGGGTACCAACATAAAGAGACATGGTTGGAAAACAAGGTTAAAGAATTGGAAAATTAGTTGCATGCTTATAAACAACAAGGAGTAGGTTTGAACAAATTATCTTAGTTGGCCACCATCGAAATAAATAAGAAAACTCCAAATCTTGATGAACAAAATGATTCTCCAACACCTAAAACCCTGACTCTAGTTACCCTTTGGATAAAATTATGGAACAAAATGGAAGAAATTTCTCGATCACAATGAGAATGAAATAAGGAAAGATCATAAATTGATAGTGAAGCATAATAGAGAAATTGAGAAGAAAAGCTAAAAAATTAGAAGATTAATGGTAAAAAGTGAAGAAATAGTTGATAAGATTGTTCAATTCATGAGATGAAGGTCACCTGTTGGGGTCTATACCCTATTCCTATAGGATTTTTTTTTTGAGTTTTCAATTTAATCAATTAACTAGTGGCAGTCTCATTTCATTACCATCAACAACATTGTTCTTGAAATCTTATCAATAAGTCACTCTAGACATGTAGGATCAACTATGTGAATTTTATTTACATAATATGGCCATTCCATATGATATTACCTAGAACCCACTAATTTTTATAGGAGACGTTTAGCTAAATGCACTAAACTCATTCATTAGGAATGGAAATCAACAAGGCCTACTGTGATAACATCATAAATGGGAGAAGCCACTTTCCCTCCACATTAGAGCAAAAGAACAAGATCCTCATGAGGTAGTTGAGGAATGGATTGAAGTGTTGGACAAACCTATAGTGAAAAAGAAAATCTTGGAGTGTAGTAAAAAATACTATAAAAGATTTAAAGAATTGATAGATGGAATAGGAAAAGAGGCACTCCAATTCTCCCAAGACATATGGAATGGATTGACTCGTGAATTGAGAAATAAAGAGCACTATTATGTTTTTAATTACTTGGCATTAGTCATAAGTGCACACAAGTATATTAAGGCTTCCTTGCAACATCAGATTATTTGGTTCCCTCTAACCTTTCATCCTCTCCTTCTCCTTTACCCAATTCCACATTGGACAAGAAGGGAGAGCAAAGGACAATAGATCGAGTCAGATAAAAGAGAAAATATGGAAAAAAAGGATTCTACCTCAAGTAAGGGAAGGATTCATTGAAAACATGGACTATAGAGAAATTGTGTTACATTATAACCAAGGCCCTGAATTTCTTGAGGGCAAGCAAAAATCTAGGTTGGGGGAATGATGAGTCCTAAAATTGTCCTCTTTTCTTTGCTTAAGTTTCATAATTTTCATGATATTTATGATGATTTAAAAGACTTTACCCAGACCTGCCTACTTATTTTAAGTTCCAAAGCATTGAGAATGGTATATATATTATATTGTTAAATGATTGTGTGAATATGTGAATGTCTATGAAATTTAATAGAGTTTTGTGTTGATTATGGTTATTAATGATGAAGAGATGCTTTTAAATTAAACTAACCCCTACAGTGAAGAATTTATCAACCTGCAACAAAGAATGGATGTCAGACTGCAGCCAAAGGGGATGATCACCTACAACACATACAAACTTTTGTAGCTAATGGAGGTAGTAGTCAAAGATTGTGGGATTGATTTATTTATAGATCATTCTATTTTTCTTTATGCTATAGAGTCTTAATGTGATTATAACACTCTCACCTTGACATGCTTAGTTTTTATTACTATTTAGAATACGACTGAGTCCTCTTCCTATGTTTTTGGAGGAGTTGATAGTTGTTTTTAGTCCAAGAATAATTGAACTCTCAAGATCCTATATATATGTTTGATCTTGTGATAGGTTGAGGATCTAGCATCTTAGTATTCATAGATTTGTATATAAACATATTTCTTGTCAGTTGATACTTTGTTCTCAGTCATCTATTTGAATTACAGTAAAGAATACATTCAGTCATTTTTTATGAAGTTTTGAGTTAAGGTTTAAGAGACATATCATGGGATTGCAGCTACTCAAGAAAGGGCCAATTGAGGTAACTATAATACTCCTTGTAGCTTAGATTATTATTTATAGTAGAATAAATTGCTAAGTTGTATTCTTTTTTTAAAGTTAAGTTGAATTGTTGAGTAGGGATTACTTGTTATTTTAGATATTTCAAATAAGTTGCAACATAGTTGAGTCATTAATTACTATCTTCACAAGAGTAGTTACCCATAGCAATTATTATAGTTACCTGTAAAAAATATTATTCAATGATATATACTTCTAGATATGGTTATTTTAGTTAAGTTTTCTTTCAATTAAAGTTGCTTTTGTTAACTCTTATATACATAATTGATTAGGACACCTTAGGATTCTTAGCTATGCATACAGTTCCAACATCATCTAAGAAATTATGATTCCTTGGTTGATAATTTAAATGTAGTACATCTAGGTAAGTAAATTACTTAATAAGGGATTTGTTGGTTCATTGAGTTGTTATGCATTTAGCATAAATTGATTGAGCATAGATGGAGCTAGACAAGGAGGCCCCAATTAAGTACATATTTATCAATAATATCCTAAACCTAGTTAGTTAAGAAAATAATGATTCTGGGATGACTACTAATGAAGTAGAGATTAATCTTTTTGATATAAAAAGAGACATAAATCTTGATCTTGATGATTTACTTGCTCTTTTCTTTGAATACTTCTAGGACCTCCTAGGGAAAGAGATAGTGGAACTTGTATGAGAGTCACATGAATCCATACCTATCCTAAAGTTTTTCAAATATAACTTTTTTTTTCTCAAATTCCCAAGGAGGCTATCAAGGTTGAATACTTTATACCTATTGCTTTATCCAACACTCTAAAAAATTATATAAAAGGTTATTGCAAATAGATTAGAATTTTTTGTTTTAGATATCATATATGAGGAATAAAGAGGCTTTTTGATGGGAAACAAATCATCGATGGCACTATCCTTTTCCACGAGTTGATTCACTCCCTTAAAGCTAATAAATAATTGTGATAAAGTTTTTTGTAACTTCCTAGATCATGCTTACAATGAGTTTGGGTTGAGCTATGATCAGAGAACTTGAGTTACAATATTATTTATTTTAGTTAATAGCTATTTTGAATGTTGGTGTGTTTTCCCGTTGAACATTGAAAACCCTCTAAAGGATAGCCAACTCTTTTGTTTAAGGACTTTAGGATTAGGGGAAAAATAATGGGAGATGTATATAAAAATTTTCTCCCCTACACTTCAAGCTCTGTAGGACCTAGGTGGGTATCCCTATATGACATTGGATGCATACATGCAATTGTGGTTTTATCACAATGTCTAGTAGATAAGCTTCAAATAGACGATAAGGGTTTGTATGGAAAGATACACCCATTGTTCCCATTTAAGTTTGGGTATGAAACAAGAACATAAAGTAAATATGAACTAATAAAGCATGGAAAGGGTGATATGAATTAAAAGTTTGTTTTTGAGGATGGGGGAAGGAAAACCAACAAGACTAATGCCTGCCTTGGGCTACAAAGTCATATATTATGCATTTTATGATGACAAAGCCAAACATATCTTGGGGGTCTTCTGAATAGACTATCACCTTGTGATAACCCGACCAACACAAGACTGCTATACAACTCTACTTAAAAATCCATCTAAAAACACAATATCTTTACTATCTTCATGCAAGCATTTACATCACTCCTTGAACGACAAGAAAATAAACAAAAAATTCAAACATCAAATGTGTTTGAAGAACCTGAATAACCTTATTATTAGATTCAAAAGATGTTACATTTCATATCTAGAGATAATAACATAACAATATATATTCATAAATGCCACAATTACAAGATACAAAGGCACTATCAAGTAAAGACTGATAAACAAAGACCTTCACCATTAGCATTCAAAAAATTTCTATATATAGCCCCTATTACTAATACATAGAACCTTGAAAAGGAGAACCAACCTCAAAACCAAAAGAAAAACAATAAAACTTGCCTTTATAGTTTAAGCATAACTCAGATGATTTCAAACCTAACCCTAATCTAGTTAAGGTTTTCAATAGGGAAGAAATTCAACCAAATTCACAAAATAATCGACTTGGTCCCAAATCCTGAGTAGAGAACCTTGCCATGATGGCTCTAACACCATGACCCTACCTCTCCATTTATGATTTAATGAATATGAGATATAAAATCTCGCAACATCCACATCAAAACCTAGGCCAACATGGTCACAAAGAAAAGTTACAAAAAAATCAATCTATAATCAAAAAAATTCAATTTGGTCATTTAAAATGTTGTTACATTATTACTTTTGACTTTCCCACGAACACAAAACTGCCTCGCCGATATCTAATTTGAATTTGGGTCGAAGGTCAGCCTGTAGAGGCTAAGATCAACAATCTCATACTACCCTTGAAACTTCAAAATATAATTGTTGATTTGAATAGGATGGATGATCGATGCAAACCCATAGAAGAAGACATGACATGAAGAAGCTTATGCACTAGAAACCAACCTACCAAAGAAATAAATTTATCAACTATGGTTGATCTAATCAACCTTTAGACACTCTCCTATAAAACACATAGTCTTCTAATAGTGGCACACACTAATTGCAATACTTTACACAATAGATCACTCTGATATTTGCATTGAAGCCCTAATAACATAGCATTTTGGTAACCACAACTACTTAAGATGGATCATAAACATATATATGTATGAACTACACTTGTAATTACATTCATGTGTCAGCCCAAAACATAGAAACAAAATCTGCAAGTTAGCCACACAAAATCTCCTACCCAAATATGCCCAAATGTGTGATAGGTTGGGTCCAATATCCCACACACCACTCTAGAAGCTAGAACATGCTTCACGGCTCCCAATATAGTCATATCTAGTTCCAATGGTCATCCAAACACCATCTCTAAAGAGCACATGCCACAAGCCTTTGCTGCATTGATCATGAACATCAACCTAGTCAATTATTCGACATAGTGACCCTTTTGTCACTTCAAACTTTATGCTCGATGAACATTAGTCCCAAAAACTCTAAAATAAGATATACCACACAAATACATACTCCCCTCTCAAACCACAAGAGATAACTCCTATCCCTGAAGAAATGTGGATCAAAACATGTTACCAGACAATCTCCTTATTTGGGTAACATACCTTAAATCATTTCGAATAAGACATGCAAATCTCTAGAATTGACTAAATTGGATACAACATGATACCACAAACATCCCTCAACCAATTTCATCACCATATCCAGTCACAAATATATCTACAACTCAAAATTCTCTACTATGGAATGACA
>VDFB02387761.1:0-12908 GCA_007258455.2 Sequoia sempervirens | reverse complement strand
GGGAAGTCAATTTGAGTTAAAGGTTGAGTTTTGCTTGACTAAGGTTGAGTTCCCTAGGGTTTTGGTTGCGTTAGTTCATCTCATGACTTTATGTAGGCTAATATGGCAGCCAAAACAATTATGAGACAACATGGAAGGCTACAAGTTCATGGAAAACGTTGGAGGAATCCTCAACATTGGGATCTCCTTCTCATGAAACATTAAGCATGTGGAAGAAAATGAAAGAACCAAGTATCTTTGCTCCTTTTTTGTAAATCTCTTTATATTGTTATGAGGAGGCACCATTTTTATCTTTTCTAGCACAAAGTTCATGCATCACTTTGCTATGCATTCACATCTCAAGTTTTTAAGGCATGTAAGTGATAGATGAGAGTGTACATAATTTCAAGGCATTCATTTATCATAGATGGTTCTTGTTTTGGAAAGTCAGGGTACATGTTATTTTTTCACTATCATCCACTAGCATTCATTGAGTTGACCTCGAGTGTGTTTAGGAGAGATATTCTTGTTTCAGTTACCTTATTGGGTTATAGTCTTGAAAGAGTCTGTATTATCTATTTGATGATGTACTTATCACTTCCTATGTTGATAAGAGCAACATGATATGTTATTTCAATGTTGAGATCCCTTGTTGGTATGCTCAATCAAGGCTTTTCAAGGCCTTGGAACCTAGATATTGTTGTCAAGATAGATAGAGATAATGGATAGAGTTTCATTTGCATAGTCACTATCACTCACTTTTATGCTCCTTAACAACCAATTCTTGAGGAAATCATGTTTGCATGAGAGTGAGTGATAGTGGCGAGGAACAACCATTCAAGGTATAGTATCATTGATAGATGACAATGGGAAAGAAAGAATAAGAATTAACAGTGAGAAGCCTTCAAGGTTTTCTCAAGTCATAAAGACTACATGGCAGTGGTAGGTAGCATCATGTTCATTGTTAGTGTCAAAGTTATCCAAGGATTTCATGAATATATTGTTAGGGCCTACCATTTACCTGCAAGGTTTATGACTTCATTTAAACCTTATATGAGTCGCACATGTAGGATATGGTGATATTTGTAGCCCATGAAATCCTTAGTGATAAGCCTCATTGTTGATGAGACTAGACTATAGTAAAAGTGTCTCCTCTAAGGGATTTTTGAATAATCTATTTTTCTTGTGAACTTAGCTCACTATATACCTGTTTTATCCTTTATCCAAACTTTCATATAAATCACAAACCCTAACCATGTTTAGGGTAAATACATAGGAGGTCTAAGATAGTTGTGTGGTGATCAAGGGGTGCATGGGAATATTGTTCACAAAGACATAACAGTCATGGGAACAAATATTAGATTATTCATCCAAAGAAACCATGTATTAAATTTGATTGTTACATATCACATGAGCATTATTTTTTGTTTGTGTTCCACTCATAGTGATGTATTATTTTTCCTTGAGTTTGAGCACCAAATGATAATATCATAGCATGACCAAGTTAAAGAAGTTGTCTTGACACTCACAAATCCTATCTAAGCATTATGAAGTGTTGTTCCAATGTTGAGAATCATTAATGAATGCCCTTATTTAATCTTTTAGAACTTGGTGAAATAGTGTTATGTTGTATCTAAGTCATATAGATTGTCAGAACCCTTCCTTGTTGAAACTCTTGTTAAAGCTTCAAAACCTCACAAAGTGTCAATACTCTTGTCAAAATTGCTAAACCCTTGTTAACATTGTTACTACTATCAAACATAAAGTATTTCTACAAGCTCTTGGTATTTAGTGATATATGCAAGGTTTCTTTTGTTGAGGTTTGTCTTCATTAAAAAAAGAAGAGAGTAATTCTGACACAATTATGAGAAAAAAAGTGGGTTTTGATAGGGATTGATCTAAGAATAGAAGATAGTCCATGGTATGGATAGTGAACAAAGCACAAAAACAAAATATCTAAGAAAAAAATCTATAATAGTGACTCATGCCATGATAGTGTAGGGCAGTCACAAGAAAATACATTCTTATAGGGTACAGTGATACAAAATGACCGTGCAACAATTAAAAGGTACAATATCAGTGATAATTGAACAATGATGAATATTGCTAACTAATAGATGAACATTGATAAAATTTACATATGATAGTTATAAGGATAACAAAAATAAACATCGATAGACAAACATGCAAATGGAGAATAACCCTAATCCTTCATTGTCCTTTCAATGTTAGGGGCAATGCAAGATGAATAGACTCTAAACACAATCAACAAAGGTTTAAAACATCAAGGGTAAGTCTTCATGACACAAAAGTAAATGATAGTACTACAAAGTAAATGATAGATTAAAGTTTGATAGAGGTAAGAAAGATGAAAGTGACTTTGTATACAATGATAGAGAGATAGCAAGAGGTGTTCCATAATGATTAAAAATGAATGAAAAGACATGATCTTATGGAACATGACAAGGCTCATGAGGTGAACAATCACGAGGATTCAAAACTATCAAATATTATAATGCATAATAGTTTAAGGGTCATTAATCTTCATGATATTGAATTATAGATGATAAAGTTTGAAGGTTAAGTGAGGATATAGAAGATGCACAAATCCCTCCCAAGTGTTTTGATGTGTATAGTGCTCAAGAGATGGAATAGTCATAAACAAGACACCATAAT
Source organism: Sequoia sempervirens (assembly GCA_007258455.2). Classification (NCBI taxonomy): domain Eukaryota; kingdom Viridiplantae; phylum Streptophyta; class Pinopsida; order Cupressales; family Cupressaceae; genus Sequoia; species Sequoia sempervirens. The sequence continues at coordinate 10,253 of VDFB02387761.1, read as the reverse complement.
AGTCAAAAATAAGATGGCAGTGGTAAAGCATAGGCATGTTGTTGACAAGCTAATGAAAATGATAGAAGTTCTCCACATATTTGTCAAGGCATGATATAAAGATGGGTGCTAAAGACATAAAAGGTATGATGTGATCAATCTTGTGAAGGAGTTGGCAAATGCCAAAGCTAAGCAAAGATACAAGGATAATCATGGATAAAATAGTTTATGAAAGAGATATTCATAACTATATGACAAGATAATGAAATAAAATGCATAGAGACCACCTAATGACATAAGAAAGAAATGATAGAGGTAGCTTTAGGTCTGCAAGAAAACAATGACTTATGATGTTGAAGATGTGAATGAAGGGTATCATAAATAAATGATATATGTGTCAACTCTTATCCAAGAAGTTCTCCCATTCCCTCTAAGGAGTTTTGACCATTTCAAAACCTCACACATGCCCTGAAAACATGGAAGAGATATGGTAGAGTAATGGTGAGTGATGACAACATCATGAGCAGTTTCAACCCCTACATGCCTCTTGATGAGTAGTTAAATAGTTTCAAGTATCTAGGGGTAGTTTGGATGACATGGAGAGTAGTTCTAGATGTCTAGGGACAAATTGAACTAGTTTACACACTTCCAAGCATCTAGAAGCTATTTAGGGAGCATTTTTAATGAAAAAATTAAATGCACCAAGAAATTCTTTAATAACGAACATTGTGGAGTCTTTTGAGGAGCTTAAAAGGAGAAAGCAGTTGGGTGCCCAAGGAGGGGTTTGACCCATCACACCAATGAGGGCACTTATTTATTTACTAAATTACATGTTACTAGATGATAGGGAGCTAGAGAGCAATTGAAAAAGGAACCTAAGTCCATTTTGAGTTAATTATTGCATATTTTAAACAATATTATAATTGTGAGAGGTTCTTTTCTATCAAAAGATGGTACTATAACTAAAAAACTAGTCACTTCATGACTGAAAGTCAATGTAATTTCATCATTTTCAAGTAGTTTCATTTGCAGTCTTGTACTACTGTAAGACACCTTTTTATCAATGAAATCAAGTATTTGCGTCCTTCTCAAATATATGTTTTGCATGTAATCATGAAGTGATTGATATGGTTTTGTGATGTTTAATATGTCCTAAATTTAATACCTCATTTCAATACACATTTTTGCATAAACATGTTTATTTTATTTAGGTTATAAGTTATGTTATCTATTTATACAACTCTTGATTATGAAAACATTCAATTTCCTCTTAAGACTGTTAAATTCCAATTTTCCTATAAAACAATCATGATGAATATGACACAAAACCTTATTTGTGCATAATTTTAGCTTGTTCATAGAATAAATTATGTATTAAGCAGCAGTACAAGTCACAAACATTTGGTGCACCGCCCCATTAGCATTTATATTTCATTTCATGTCATTCTCCATCCTTTTCCTCATTAAAAGAAGTAGGTTAGATTAGTTTAAGTGAAGCATCAAGGGAACCAAGCCTATTTGGAGGTTGATCTCAATCTATCAGAGCCCACACTCTCTGGGATCATCTCATTTTTCACTGGATAGTTGAGTTGATAACTCAATAAGGGTGAAAATCCATTTCATAACAATTCTTTCAATGGATTGCTTACCATTCTATTATTCTCACATCAAATCAATTGCAAAAAAGAGGTTTTTCTAGTTCTAGTCAATCGCCTCTATGTTTTTATCATGAGAAAGATGGCACTCACCTCTTTCTTCGTTGTAATGTTGTTAGAGGAATTTAGGTAGATTTATTGATAAATTTAATCTTAAGTGGGTTTTTCTATATACACTTAAGGAGGTTATTAAGGTTTGGTAAATTCTAGTGGTTCTAAATTTCCTTTAATTTCTCTTTTGTATCCCCAATTTTCATTATTTGGAAATTTTGGTTGGAATAAAATAAAAAATTCCTTAGGGGAAATGTTAAATCCACAGACCAAACTTGGTAGGAGGTTAAATAAGCATGTTCTTTAAATCTCAACACTACCGCACTTTCCAAGTCCAAGGAAATGAACCCCTTTGAAGTCACTATCTTGAGGAATTGGCTTGAGGTACACAAGTAAGTTGATGCTTCTCAACCTAAGGTTCATGTCATTGGAGACATTTGCCACATGATTGTTCAAACTAAAATTTAATGGGGCCTCTAAAAATAATCCAAGAACCTCAAGACCTAGGGCTTTAATTTAAAATTTTTTAAGCACCTTAGTTGCTACTAACACTCTTTTCACTTATTCTAATATGAATAATATGACAGAAGCCGAGTGTATTTCCCTAGGTCTTAGGATGGAAACTTAATTGGGCATTTAGAAACTCATTGTTGAAGGCAATTCTTCTTTAATAATTAGTAGTTTACAAAATTAATAAATTCACTAGACGCTGTAGAATTACATTAATGAGGTAAAAAGACTTCTAAATTTGTTTGATAATACCCACATCATGCATATCATGTGAGAAGGGAATATAATGGTAGACTAGTTGACTAGAACCTCAATTTATATGAAATCTTTTATTCCTTTTTTGTTAATTAACAATAAGTATGAATGGGGAAAATATCCAAATCCTCTTAGGGATATCATTGATTAAGACAAAACAATCTATTCTTTTTGAATAAAAAGCTTTCTAAAGAGTCATTGGGATTCAACCTTGATGAACATTGCAGTTTTATGATTTTTTTGGTTAAAACTCTTCCTTGGTAGGGTGATTTTCCTTGCCCTATAGCCTTATATTGGTATTTTCCTTTTTAGGAAAGCTTTCTATACTTTTTAGGTTTAAACATCTTCTCGTGTTCCTTACATCTTTCTCGTGTATTTCAGGAGGGGAGATTTGGGATTAAGAAGGATCTAGAAGAAAGAAAATTTCAGGAGCGGAGATTTGGGATTAAGAAGGATCTAGAAGAAAGATAATGAGGCCGCCAAGAGGTGGCCGCGGAGGTTTCAGAGGCGCTCGTGGCAGTGATGGTGGTGGCAGAGGCGGCGGGCGCTTTGGCGGCGGAGGAAGGGGTGGCTTTGGCAGAGGAGGAGGAGGAGGAGGCGGCCGTGGAGGTGACCGTGGTAGAGGCCGAGGCGGCGGTGGAAGGGGTGGTCGTGGTGGCAGAGGCGGCGGGATGAAGGGCGGTGCGAAGGTGGTGATCGAGCCCCACCGTCACGAAGGGGTTTTCATTGCCAAGGCGAAGGAAGATGCTCTCGTCACGAAGAATATGGTTTCAGGAGAAAGCGTCTACGGAGAAAAGCGAATTAGTGTCCAGGTAGGTTGCATTCTTTGTTTTCTGACAACTTTCTTTTCATGGTTGAGAGATGGTTTGGGCGAATGATGTTGAAATCGATTTAAACATGCTAGTTTCGAAGGAATATTTGTTATATAAAACGGTTCTCTCTGTTAATGTTTTTAAAATGACAGTAGTTTTGAATGTTTAGGGTTTATTAGCCGATAGGCTATATATAGTGTGAGGTTTCGGCCTGAAACCTGTCTCACACTCCTCAGACCGTTGTTATACCTGTTTAGGGCTACCAGAAAACAACTTTCAGGTTTGCTACAGTACTGTGGAATAAATGCAAATTGGTGGTAGATTGGATTGCGCGATCGTTTAAGTAAATGCAATACCAATCTAATTCACTAGCAGTCAATCAGATTGCAGATTGCGATAGATGTAAAGATATTCTTTTTGTCTACCTTTGCCACCACCCTCCTGCTGACTCTAGCACCGCTCACAGTAAGAGTTTCACCCATATTCTGCAACTATAAATTCATTACTCCTCTATAAATCTTTAGGCTCTAGGTCGGTGTTGCGCAGTATCAAAGATTGCAAGTGGAGTGATTGCGGGATTCAAACATGAAACTTAACAAGCTGAAAATGCAGAAGCAAATCTTTCAGAGCGTATTTGTAAGAGTGGCGGTGCTTCTGCTGCCTGTGTTGCGTCCACATCTTTTCAGTTCGCTTGGAAATGCAATGCCTTCACTTTTCTCGGTATGATTCTGCTTATGTCTTCATTTTTCTTTTCAAGCCATTTCAAGTTTCATGAGATTTGAACTCCTGACCTTGGCATATCTTCTGATCTAGATAGTTAATGTAGTGGGTCGAAACAGTCAAACTGGGAGGATATGCCTCCTTTCCTAGAATGAGCTATAGAATAATCACATTACCAATAATCCCAAGGCAAGGCTCTAATCCTTTTTTTCTTATCTTTTTTGGGTTAGGGGCACTTAGCTAAGAGGTGCGGTCGCATTGGGTTAGGTTGTGGTTCGAATCTGTTTCAATATGGAAAAAAATTTAGGATTTAATGCTGGACTACAGCCTTCAGGACCTCTTATCTATGTTAGTACTAAAGAAAAAGAATATGCTAACATATTAATTGTAGATTTGTACCCAAAAACTATTCTCCAGAAAGAATGAGAATTATTTTTTGTTTACCAAATGTAGTTGATGGAAGCTGATCTTTTATTGTCGACAAAACATCTGATATTTTTATTTTACATGGACTGCCTAGAACTAGAACCAGAGGACTTCCCATTACTGTGCCGAGGCACTCTACCAGTGAACTGTCCGGCGTATGAATTGTTCTTTCAATAGCAATCATAGATTTTGCTACCAAATTCTCTGTAATTAAAATTCTAGCTTCTTTATTTATTATTAAATGTGAATTGTCAACCTCCTATTAGCATGCTGGGGTACTCTATGACACGCAAGTACTGGCCCGTCTGCAGTCTGGAGTGTTGATTTCCTTTTCAAAAGCAGTCACATAAAAGTCTTACTGCCGAGTACTTATTGATTCCGTTCTTCTTTGTATAGTAGAATTTGAACACGAGCTCCAATTAGCCAGGTCCAAGCAGGTACGCGGCCTGAATATTTTAGAACTAAGCTCTTTGCAAAAAGACATCTGTCAAAGCTCTTCCAGATAACACGTGGAACTACACAGGTTATCCAGAAGAGCTTTTACAAACTTAGGAAACTAGCTTTTACATGTTGAGGAAACAGGGCAAAGTTGTCTTTGATAAATAGAAACAAATTTCTTGCTCAAATATCTCAAATTCGTAAAAGTATTTTTCCGTCAAACAAAAAAGAACTTAGATATCAAAAAACAGGCATGGTTGGAACAATTTGGCGGGAGAATAGAGAAAATATGATAGCATAATGTATTTCTGTTAGCTTTGAAATAAAATTCTGTACAACATTGGGTTAACTAGTTTATGGCAAGACAACCCTTTCTCTGGCTTGCATCCTTGACAGCAGCCCTCTGCCTTGCGTCCTTCAACTACATCCCTTGGTTCTGGTTTGCATCTCTCACAACTAATCCTCTTTCTTTATTCTTTCTCTTCTCCTTACTATTTCAGTTAACTAATGCATAAAAACAACAAGAATCCTAAACTTGTATTGTAACTTACATAATGACTATCCTTACTGCTAATGTAGTTTTTAGTGCCAAAATGGCAGACATATCAGTATTACAGAGAAGCACACCATTCTGATTTAACTTTAGAAGAGTGAGATTGTACCAAGAACAGGGGGATTTGGAGCCACCTGATGAGGTTTATGTCAGGTGGTGTTTTTAGGCCATTACAAGCTTTGCAAGGTTTCTTGGGTCCAAAAAAATCCATGGTTCCAGAGGTTTCCTATCATTCTCCTGGTGAAGTTTTGAAGAGTTTCAAAGAGGTCCAAAATCTGAGGATTGAACTGCCTGGTGGTGAACTTAGTATTGAAGATGGCGTCCTGCTTAAATGGAAGGCAGAATTTGGGACGACTCTAGAAAGCTGTACTATACTTGGGGCTTCTTCAGTTTTAAATCCTGCTAAGGATAAGAGAGATCACAACTATGATTTGGAGAAAATAGGCCTTCTTCAAGGTAAGGACTAATCTTGGACACTTGAAACGATTAGGGTTTTTTTGTTTATTTTTAGGGGCTTATTTCTAGTTTGTTATGTTTGATTTAATTTTTGGATTATATGTGAGATGTGCTGATGATTTGGATGAGAAATTTCATCGAAAATTTACTAGGAAAAAGTTTTTCCCGAGCAAGTTTAGGAGTAATTTTCCTGCCAAAAAGGCATCTTGTTAGAATTTAGGTGTGGCTGTTTCTGGGATTTTAGCTTACCCATCATGAAATTTTGAGGTAGCGACACTTCTTAATCCGAATGGTAATTACGCTAGTTTTGGTGAACATGATAATCGTTAGTTATCACAGATTTTATAGCTTAACTATCATGCAATTTGGAGTTAGATGGGTTTTTTAATCCTAATGGTTATCATGCTAATTTTGGTGACCAATAACATGATAATCCTTGGTTGGCATGTCTGTTTCTTTGGGCTTTGAAGGTAGCTTGTGATAGAATGGTGAAAATTTATGTGTTGAGATAATTTTTTGCAAAAAATTCAAGATCACTATGATTTACAATCGTAGCACTAGACTTTCTTTTGGAGCTCTATGCCTGATTGTTTGTGAAACAATATATACACTGTCAGATTTCTTAGTGAATTGTTTTCTTAACTTCAGTGTACATTCCTGCCAGACATTCTACAAATTAAGAGTGATTGTTAAGTTTTTCTACAAATTAAGAGTGATTGTTAAGTTTTTGAAGATTCCATTTGTGAATGTAATTCATTTATCGCCGTTGGTCCCAAATTCTATAAAACATGTGCAATACAAGGACTAAATTTTGGAGATAGCTAATATTGAGTTTTTGTATGTTTTCCATTCAGTCTGTGACCTAGGAAGGTGTGTAAGATAGTGTGACAATTTAAATTGGTTCTAGGGAGAGGGTGAAAGGCTGTTTTTTATTTTCTACTAGGTGTAAATGGGCTGTATATGTTACCTTCCTTTCTGCATTTAGAATTTTGTCTTAGATAATTTTACTTTTCAATATATTATTTTGCCATGAAATTTTCAATATCATATTTTGGTTTGTTTCTTATCTTTTATTTGGGACGTTTGATTCCAACCTGAATGGCAATTTCAATGTAGAAAATGGAGCTTCAGACGATGAAGACACTGGAAATGTGAAAGCTTGAAGTTGAAACTGGGTGATTTGGACAATCAACTCCCTCATTGTTGCTTCTGCAAGGCATTATCTTCTTCAACATATCATATTAGGGCACCCCACCTTGGTTGTTCTTACTGACTCTGATCGACAGGGAGTATTGTGCATGAACAAAAACCAATTGGAAGAATTTTGAGAAAAACCTCTTATCGTGTCTGCTTCATCTAACAGAACCCAAATCCCTGTAGTTAACATGAAACTTTGGTATTCCCCGTCTTTTGAGCTCCCATGTGGAGTGACTTTTCAGAGCTTTGGTCATGAAAATGAGTGATTAAACATGTTTATGAAAATAAACAGATGAGTTTGCTTCATTAACGATGATTCACAAATGTCATATCTTACCACCCACCCCATCTTTATCTCTCCCCAAACCATACTTTTATTCCCACCACCATGAAAGCATTTGGTTATCTTGACATTTTTCTTCTTATTCAATTTTTTCAATGTTTTGATTCATAGAAGGGGTGTAATTGTAAAGATTTTATATGTATATGTATATATTTTTATTTTAATAAAGTAAGTAATTGTTAGATTATAGAAAGTGAAGTGATTTGAAAAGTTTGATGAGCAACTATATGTAATTCAATATATCATTATTTTATGTTAATGAAGTGATGTTATAATAGAAATATTTTTCTTATTAGTCGATAGGCTATATATGGTGTGAGGTTTTGGCCTAAAACCTGTCTCACACTCCATCAAACTGTTTTACCAAGTAGTTTACCAAATTGTTTGAACACTTTTCGGGTAAACTTTACGGTAGTGAATCAAATTTTATAACGGACCAACTAGGAGAGTCGATGAAATCAAATGCATGGATATTAATAAACTGCATCATAACTACACAAAATCCTTTTTGGAAGATTTTGTTTCCTCCTGTGAGTCCTTTCCTTCAGCTGGCAATTGCATTTATGGTTTTTTCACCGCCTGAGACTATCAATGTTTTACCTTTTTTCATTGCCTCAACTTCTCTACAAATAGACTTCATGCTGTAATAGAAAAAACAAAGACGAAGATTTTGTTTCCTCCTGTGAGTCCTTTCCTTCAGCTGGCAATTGCATTTATGGTTTTTTCACCGCCTGAGACTATCAATGTTTTACCTTTTTTCATTGCCTCAACTTCTCTACAAATAGACTTCATGCTGTAATAGAAAAAACAAAGACGAAGATTTTGCTATATTTAAGAAGTAAATAAATAAATTGCACAGAGTTTGTTACAGACAAAGATTGTAGAAGAAGAACAAACAGCATAGAATTTATAACACGTTCAAAAAGAACTCACAGTATGTTTACACTATTTTTTTCTATTTACCTCTTCAACCTCTAAATTTCAATATTTAGTATTTCTCTTCTGAATTCTAAATTACCTTTATTTCATAATCTGTAGATAGCTACCGTAATATATGCACCTGTATTTTAAATTACAATTTACTCTTTTACTTATTTTAAATCTGTAGAGTAAATAGTAATTCACTATTTACTTTTTCCTACGAGAATTCTCTGCTTGTTTCGTTCAGCTTCCCCCCGTTCCTCCCTCAAGACTGAAAAAACGACAACTAAAATATTTGATTTAGCAGGACTCGCAGACATAACTGTCAAACCGACCCGCATATATACTCCTTCCATCTTCAGTCTTTGTTTGCATTGAAACTCTCTTTGCATTTTATAACATGGCTTTGGAGGAATAACACTACATTTAGCTTGTTGTCAACTTTGGTTAATCATGATTTCACCTAATAGATACCCGAAAAATGATGTGCACCTCATAGTTCACACAAATAAAAATAAATAATGGAGGAAAAATATGAGAACTCTTGCACATATGTATTCTTTTTTATACTTATGTCTAGACTTCTAAAATAAAAATATACAAATATAGTGATCTCTTTATTAAGATATGATAGCATTAGTCAAAGATATATAAAATAATTTGTTTAAATAAGATGAAATATATCTTTCTTTTAATATATAAATAAGGTTATATATCTTTATTGTCTATCATTTTTTTCCCAGCAAATGCCTTCATTTCGCCAAATTTGGAAGTCTTTAAGGTGAGATGTTCCTCAGAGATTATATGTTGTAAATTTAGCCAATTTGTAAATAATGCAAACAAAATTATAAGTATATCTTTTACACTCACTTTTCTTTCCATATTTACTTCTATATATTTTTCTATCGGCAGAACTCCCTTGCACCCCTGCAAGTGCTAGTAATAACATCTATGAGGCCAAAGCAGCTGATGGGACTCAAGAGTAGCACACGACCCCTCACCACCAAAACCTTATAAAGTTTGTAATCTCTTGTTGAGATCAAATCTTCTGCAGTGAATTTTGATAAAAGAAGTTTGCAATTTTTGTTGAGCTATCAAGCCATTTGGGACTGTACCTTAGGACTGACCTAGGAACTTCCCGACATCTTTTGTTGTTGAGTGCTCTTACCAAATGAGTTACTGGCCCCTCTTTGGCCAGCCCATCGTTGGTCTAGGTGTGGCTTATTTCCAACACTCCCCCTTAAGCCCCAATGTTGGTGCTTGGGGCTCCTAGCTTGGCTCTGATACCACTTGTTGAGCTACTGTTCATTTGGACCAGCTAGGACTTGAACCTAGGACCGTCCATTTCATTGTTGGAGTGCTCTACCAACTGAGCTACTAGCCCCCCTTTGGTCAGCCTATCGTCGGTCTAGGTGTGGCTTATTTCCAATAATTTTGGCTAGCCTTGGCCTCCTCAAACAAGATGCTTAAATTCGTCAATTTTCAAGGTGTCTTAACTGTACTCTGATGTCGTTAGGTTGAACACTCCATGACAAATTGTCATTCTATCTCCAACACTCCCTTGTAAAATCAACACATTCTCTTTTCCCACTTCCTCATTGCATCAACCATTTGCCAATTATATATCTAAGATGATGTGAACTAGTCTTTAATTGGGCTATCGACATTTTTGCTTTCCATTTAATATTCACTCTTATGTTGGCTTTTTTCTCATGGTGGTCTCATGTGGGGTTAAATTATTTGATATAGTAAGGTTTTTGCCCTATTTGTTTTGTCTATACAACATTCCTAATTTTTCTCTCACATAATTTTTTTTATTTCCTTATTAGTGTAGTGTAGGAAATTGTATACCTTTTACATTTTCACACTATGTTTGGGTCCCTTTTAATTAATTAGGATTTAATTAAGCTTCTAATTTTCCAAATTATGCATTCCAA
>VDFB02387760.1:0-10750 GCA_007258455.2 Sequoia sempervirens | reverse complement strand
TTTAATCATTTGTACCACATGTGGTTGATGTGCTTTGAATCCTTGCATCTAAAGGAAATTTCCTCAACATAAATACTCTCTCAAGGTTGACAATCATACATTGACCTTCTTTCCCATCTTAAAGTTTGGACCACATCCATTACCTCCACATAAAACTTGACATCCTTGGTCTTCTTGGTTCACACACCTTCATATGGTTATGCAAATGAAAATGAAGCAAAGTAATCACCTCATTCTCCATTGGCTGGAAGAATGCACGCTTAATTTTTTGATACATGATAATTTTAAATCTCTTCTCTCATGGTTGAATATCAAAATCTAGTATGGTGGGCCTCCGTGAGTTCCAGCCATCTTTCTTCCTCTTCCACCAAATGTTGGCCTAATCCACACATCTCCCAACCTAATTGGCTTTGTTTTTTGAAAGCTAAACTTTCTCCTGAGTCACCAATGTAGCTCTCTCTACCTTTTCAAACTCTTTCATTGCTACAAATTGTCTTTGGGATTTAATCATCTATACCACGTGGTTGATATGCTTTGAATCATTAGTAATAGTCTTCAAAATTGGATATTAGTACAAGTTCATTTTTCTTTCATAATACTTTATAGCCATGGATTTCATCAATTCCTTGATGCCATCTAGTGAAGATTGAGGAATGGCGTCAATGCGGATTACATACCGCTTGAAGTCTTTGAAAGAAATATCCATATCAAATTCCTTTTTCCCAAGTCCTACCCTCTCAAGGTTAACTCCATGAAAACCAAGATCTCTAAATGGTACATATCAAATTCTAGTTCAAAATATTTTAGATGAGGCTTCTCCCATAGCTCTCTTACTTGTTTGACAAAACCTTGAAACTCTATTGATTTTATTTTTCTCATCCCTCTCTTGTTGTTCTTCCTCAATTTCATCAAGATCATACATTGACCTTCTTGACCCTCCTAAATTTGGACCACATCCATTACCTCCACATAAAACTGGACATCCTTGGTCTTCTTGGTTCCCATGCCTTGATATGCTTATACAAATGAAAATGAGGCAAAGTAACCATCTCCTTCTCTATTGGTTGGAATAATGCATGCTTAATGTTTTGATACATGATATGAGATCTCTCTTCTACTCTCATGGTTAAATACCAAAATCTAGTATGGCGGGCCTCTAGAGTTCTAGTCATCTTTCTTCCTCTTCCACCAAATGCTAGCTCGATCCAAACATCTACTAGCCTAATTGACTTTGTTTTTGAAAGTTGAATGGTGTAGGAGCACCCACACCTCACCCTCAATTTATGATTTTTTGATGGTAAATTGGGATGATAGTTGGTAAATGTTAGTATTTTGAGGTATTTTTGTCTTTAATAAGGTCTAATAGACCAATTTTTTTGATACACCTTTGGTTGTTTTAGTGAAAGGAAAATCCATTTTTCTTTATTCAGCCTGTACAGACTAGCAGGGTCTGAGTTTACTTTAATTTTTGTGATGGAGCCCATCCTCCTACTGTGGTGAATTGTGACTCAAAGGAAAGGTTTACAATGTGTTTTTTTCAAGTTTCCTTAACTCTTTTAATAATGATAAGGCGTTTATAGGGTTGGTGATGTTGTTTTAGGTTGAGAATGTCAGATTTTGGCTTGAATTGGAGGAACCAAAGTGGTGTTTTTGAGATGTATTGATTCTAAAGGCTAGGTGAAGGTTTATTATGTGTGTACAGACCCTACAAAACTTGTTTGATGCTTTGGTGAGGTTTGGAAGGCCTTGGAGTTGTGAGATGCTAAAAACCTTATGTATTTGTTAGAAAATTGAGGGTTTTAATCAATTATGGCTTAGAGGTTGAGTTATTTTCTAAAACCTATGGAATTGAGAGCTTTGTGACCTATTTTATGACTTTCCAAGAGCTTGTGGGGTTACAAGAAGTGTAAAGAGCAGTTTTTTTGTAAAATAGGGCTAATTTTCTAGCCTTTTTGTAGGGCAGTCTGAAGGATCTCCAAGAAATTGCAAAGAAACCTTGAATGTTTGGCTTGGGAATGGTGTTGGGGGTTTTAGTAGATGCTATATTGATGATGAGATGTTCCTTGAGAGGAATTCTCTAAAATTCAAGCCAAATTGTTCAGTTTCAAAGCATTTTTGTTGGTAGTTGTTCCAAGATGGCCAAATGAAATAACAAAGGTTGTTGATTTACTAAAATCTGATTTGTTTGAGTTTTCTCCACCTTGACTCTGCATCACTAAAGTTTCTCCTGAGTCACCAGTTTAGCTCTCTCTACCTTTTCAAACTCTTGCATTGCTATAGATCATCTTTGTTATTTAATCATTTGTACCACATGGTTGATGTGCTTTGAATCCTTGCATCTAAAGGAAATTTCATCAACATAAATACTACTACTCTCTGAAGGTTAAAAATCTCAATCTCAGTAATAGTACATTTACAACCATATTCAAACATTTTCCTTCAAAAGGCTACAAATTCAAATATTGACTTAAATAGCCTTCAAGAGGCTTTAAATAGACTTTACAAATGATTCTACATCTTTCCAATCATTCCTAATTGTTATTTTTGTAACTAACATGACTTATTACATTATAAATCAATTGTGGGTGTGTTATGACCTTATTCAATTGACAAAACTAATAACAAAAAAACTAACTTAAAAGATTTATGTGAACCAAATTTTCTTAATAACCTTGGTGCCCCTACACCAAATTTCATTATTTCAATAAATGTCATTACAAGTAAATCTCATTACAATGCCTGAGGTACTCTGTTCTCATAGATATTTTACAATGTCACTCATACATTTGAGATTCTCTTATAATGTCTACATCATAGGTTCTCATTTAGAGGTTAACTTCAAATGAGAAACTTGAGATTCCCTCACAAAGCTTCGCACACTCTTTTATAATGACTTGAAATCAAAATTGAGATTTGTCAAGATCATCAAAATAAGGATGTTGCATTAATTTTTTGGCTGAGATTCTCTTCGATGGCTCCAAAATCAGCATTTTATGCAAGGAGAGACCAATCAAATTTTACTAGTTTAATTAAAGATAGGAAAAGTAAAAGAATAAAAAGAAACATCTCATGTCCAAAATGGAAATGAAATGAAAATAGATGGAAGTCACTTATAGATAGGCATGGCAGTTTGTCAACTTAGTCACTCCTGCTCATACATCTTCACTACGAGTTCCAAGATACCTATTGCACACAACACCTCTCATGAATCTAGAATATCTTGAAATTCGAGATGCTCCTATAATTTCTACATCATAGGTGCTCACGATAAGGTTAACTTCAAATGAATAACTTGAAATTCCCTCACCAAGCTTCGCACACACTTTTTTAATGGCTGAAAATCATAATTGAGATTTGGCTTGATAATCAAAATAGGGATGTTACATTGCTTTTATGCCTGAGATTCTCTTGGATGGCTCATAAATCTGCATTTTATGCAATGGGACACCATTCAATGTTTATCGGGTTACTTATAGATACACAAAGTAAAATAAGACATGATAGCATTGGCATCAAACAAATTAACATGGATATAAGTATAAATTAATAAGAACCATTGTGCATATACTTACAAATTAATATAATGAACCATCTGGATCTTCTCTACTCTTTATTGTGTCAAGTATTGCCTCATGGTTAGACTCATAGACCTTCCACAAGGTCTTGTTCAAATGTATTCCCCCATATTTGCTCAAATGAACATTGGATTCCACAACAAGGTTCGAGTAATGAAGAATCTTACGATGCATGTCAAAGTCCCTCGCTAAATAAATGGTTTCTATCCACTCTTATTGGGTGTTCTCTCTTAGTGCTGTTCCAAGAATAACAACTAAGCCCTCAGAGGGTATTTGATGTTTCTCTCCATCTTAGAACTGTGGGCTTCCAATTTATTTTAGTCTCAACACAATGACATTAAATTAAAGGTAATACTATTCCCCTCTTTTTTTCTTCATCTACAATAACTCATGATGCTCCCATTGATATGTGCATAAAATCACTTCCGCTAAAAATTAGTCAAATATTACTTATCACACTCAAGTAAGATAAACAATATGGAATTTTAAAAACTAAGCAAGTTGATATATTATCTTGCTGAACTAGATCTGATACATGGTCAAAGTCGTCTGATGATTCAATCTATGTTAGTTCCAATGCTGTCAGAGGGTGATACATGTGAAGTGAGCTAAGATAACTTGTCAACCATTTTTTAACCCACTCCCTTGACTCCAAATTATTCTGTACTATCAGCATTACGCGAAGAACAAAAGCATGCCATCTTACGGTATTGATACCCATATGAACCTACATTTGCTATATATGGACATCTTCACTCATCTTGTTAGTGCAATAACAATCCTCGGTGCGGTGCACGTTAGGCATCGTCCCAACAACAAAAATACCTCCACATAATGGGCTATTTACAATCTTCTACCACCCTTAATTAAGTGTTACACCACCAACCATTGAATCCTGTATCTCCCAACTTTGCACTTTATACTTTAATCCCTCTCGTGTTAATGCTCTTTTCACACATGCCTACACCATCATGCTCCTTTCCATGCCCGCCTCACAAAATGTTGAACACTCTATAGTGAGATGCATCCTGCACAAATAGTAGAACATGCACACATTCTTGAACTGTGCTACACAATTATCTGACCATATTATATGCCAACTGTATGCTATTCCCCTTTGAGCCAAATCACTATAGAACATCTAGAATCAACCTTGGATGAGCTTTGGAGAATGTGTGCGATCATCACTAATATAAAAGTGATACTCCGTAAATACCTTCCTTTGGTCCTTTGTACTATCAGTTGCATGAATGAATGCTATGTGCACAAATATCGAAACCTATGTGGAGTTGTAATATTGTGACTGCACCTCACATTTTGGTTGTACAGTGTAGTTCTCTACAAATTCAACCACTGATATTATGCTACCAACTAGAAAGGTGTCCTTACATAGCTTGAATTTCCTGTCTAGCCATCAGGCTCTATGGGTATGCCTTGCATACTCATACACTAGATTCTCATGAAACATGGATATAAACTGATACACTAGAATCTTCTCAAAAACCAAATCACACCTTTTTTCTTGAGACCCATATTTTGTAGCGTATACCACTATTTTATACTTCCTGAAATCTACTAGTTTATGCCCCACCTCATCTGTGCTTTACATATGTTGACATACTCGCATTTTTTGAAAGCCACCACAATGCTCGCATGAACCATCCAAGCATGTTCTCCTATAGAATATTTGGCCATCCTCTATTTGACATAAATTTTTTGATAAGAACTCTCTTGAATATTTTGGTGGGGATTTTATGCCACAATCCTGCAAAACATCATTAGTATGCAAATCTAAACATATAGAATGATAAACATCATAATGCTTAGCCAATTCAATATGTATTCTACAACAAAAAGTAGTGCGTGTGTGATTTATCTTGACATAAAAAGGTTTAAGCATTTCAAATAATCTTTGAGAAATAGTAATTTGAGGATAAGTATTTTGAAATATATGAAAAAATTGGGTTTGAGTCATATCGAAAATATGCTTTGGGTGTGACTCACGGCTTCGACTACCGATTCTTCTTCTTACAACATCCCTTTGATTCAAATATGGCCTTGTATTATTCTTCCAATAATCTTCAATTAGTGTTCTCAATGCTTCAACAAATTTTCTATCTTTATGTGGTAGTTTTCTCGAGAATGCCCATAATTCATTTGAATTGGTGCCCTCAATTCTTTGTTTCCTTTGAACGGCTCTTGATAAAGTTTTTCTACTAATTCCCATTTGTTCACTTGTCTTTTTAATGAGACACAAGATCTCTTTTGTTTGATAGCTTAAATTAAATTAGATGTAATGACATCGTCAGTGACATTACTATCCTTTGAGCATGAGGTCTTTTACCCACACTCTCATAAGCATCCATTAGATTCTTCACAATAGTGTTTTCACTTGATGTATTCATGTTCTCAACCCAAGAGTCTTCATTATGTTTCGTATTCTTTTAACCTCCTTACATCATTTGAACAATAGTTGACATCTTACAGTCTCATTTAGCCTTTGAAAGAACATTTTCCAAATCTTATCATCATATCTTCTAAAAGTGTGTTCTGGAATCTTACCTTCCATGTGCTGCAAAATATCCTCATCAATATTAATCAAAAACTTTGGCTTTCTACACAAAATTCTAGGTGGTTTTCTCTTAGGTACATACATCTCTACATTACCAATTTCATCAATATTTAATTGAGGTGGGCTAGATTGCGTACCTTCGATCGAGGGTGGAATAGAAGACATACTTTGAGGTTCACATGGGGATGATGGCGTACCTTGTTCCTCAATTCCGAGTGATGATGTACTCTCAACTTCAGATGTGGTGGAAGGTGTCCAACCATACCCACTTGTGGTAGATGGTGTCCCTCCATATTCAATTTTACCGGTGTCCATCCATATTCACTTCATGGTGTGTCTCCCAACTATGGTATTTGTATCTCCCTAGTACGACTCTTTCACATTCGCTCCCTTTGTTAACAATTTCTTTTCACTTTTGATGGTTGAGGTTCCTCTTCGGGTTTGTTTTCGCTAATCGCTCCCAATTCTTTATTTTTTCACTATATTCCCCATCCAGCATTTTTCTTTATTTCTGTTTGAGTTGGACCGTTAGTTTTTTTCCTTTTAACAATTCATTTCTTCAGCATGACGAATAATTTTACTTGCGCAAAAAGTGCTAAGTCAAGTCAAATTAACTAATAGTGAAGGGTTGTAAAAGTTTATTAAAGAGGGAGACCAATGGTCACCTCTTTCAAATGTTATTTTTCGAAGTTGAAGTGGTTTGTTTTCGAGTATGATATTGTGAAAGATGGAATCAATTTCAAGCTAACCCCATTGTAGGGAGATGACAGGGAACAAGAAAAAATGGCAAGGATAGTGATGATGGGAAGGAAGGAGTTCCTCAAGCATTTGGAAGATAAACATGGTGAAGGTGCAACTACTTACACAAATAAAAGAGTTGAGGTAGAAAAAGTAGACAAAGGATTAATGTTAGAAAGGAAAAAGGATGGAGAAATAGTGATAAGAGAAAGGGAATCCTTTATACATGATCTAGACATGTTTACAAAGCAGGTTGGAGACAAGAAAAGGACTAATTTCAGTCAAGAAAAGGAAGGAACAGGTGTAGGATAGTCTAATACTGTCAAAATAGAGGTATGCGGACCTAATGAAAATAAATGTGAGGTGAAGAACCTTGGGGTAGAGACCCTAATGCAAGGAAAAGGCAAGATAAGTGGAGAGAAGATGGAGAAGAGGCGAGAATGGCCTAGTAAGGTCATGGTGGAAGAGATGGATTTTCCAATGAAAGGGCAAGATGGAAAGCAACAAATTGATGACAAAGAAGATGGAAGACCACATGATGAGAAGGTCTCATAGGCAAAGGGAAAGAAGGTAGAGGTAAAAGAGTGTGAATGGATTGAGGAAAGCCATGAAGGGCTTGTGAAAAATAAAGAAATTATGATAGGGGCAGTGTTGTGTCCCCTACAGATAAAGAGAGACAAGGAGAAAACAAGCATTATAGAAACAGTGACATTTAAATCAGAACATATAGAGGTAAAGGGAGATTTGATTCAAAGTATAGATGCAAAGAGCCCATGTATGGGGCAAGAAAAAGAAGACAATAATTTTTTTTTGATGCAGGTCATAAAAATGGAAGTTGCAAAGAGCCTAGGTAAAAGGCTAGTGGAAGAGTGAATGATAGTTGAGGATAAAGATAAGTGTGTGGAAAGCATGGTAGATGTAGTAAGTGGTCCACTAAAGGGACAAGAAGATAAAGAGCCTAAAAATATAGTGTTGGAAAAGAGTTCAGTGGAGGATAAGAGATCAGAGGATGTGATACATCAAGTGGAATGGAAAAAATCAAAGGAAAGGTCTGAGATAGAGTTTGTAGAAGGTGTAGTCACCATAAAAGGTGAAATTGCAAATAAAAAGTGTTTGTATGACTCAAAGATGGAAGAGACTAAGGAAGAGATGTTTATAAAGGTTGTCCAAGTGAAGGCTAGAGGAATGGTGAGAGTGGGATCTCCAAATGAAATGGAGAAGAAAGCAAAATATGAGGCTAGGAAAGTGGATGGTCCTAGATGGGTAAGAGTACTGATGTGGAAATTGTATGCAGTCATGGCAATGGTTCCTAGATGGGAGAACCTGAAGCAGATGGTGAAGAGGATGGATAAGAGGAAAAGAGTTAAGGGAGTGTTTTATTACTTCCTTGTTTTGATGATCATGTTGATGGAGGTGAAGACAAGGGTGAAAAATAAAAGGACATAGAGTGGACTGTTTGGAAGTAAGTGACACCATGGAACAAGTTAGGAGCAATTGGATGCAGCCATGGATGATAGGATAGAGTAGGAAGGTTCAAGTTCAAGGTGATTAGTCAAGAGAGGAATTTTTTTTCAAGGACAAGGCCAAGCCTAAGGTGAAGATGAAGGCAAGAGGGAGCAATGGCAAGAATAAGGAGGATCATCAAAGATTTTTTGCATCTCAAGGTGTTGCAGAATTCCAAGAGACTTGGAAAGCTTTCATAGCCGAATGTATGGTGCAGGAGCACCAAGGAAAGCTAGGACCATTAGGTGGTCAAGTGATGAATTTTTTCTTTGTAATCATGAGTGTGATGTAATAAGGTCTCAAAAGACCATTAGGAAGTGTTTTGAGTCATGTTAGGTTGATAGGTTTATGAAGTTGCCATGTCTTGGAAAATGTTGTCAATATGATGGAATGAAGCCTTCAATGGCATAAACATGAAAATACCTATAAGATGGAAATGTAAAGGTCAAAGTAGTGTGATGAGGCCATCATAAGGCCATTAGAATAGGTTGAAAGTCAGTTTTAGTGTCAAAAAGTGAAAAAATTGCAAAAAAAGAAAAAAATGCAAAGTTGCACTAAAAAGGGAATTGAAAGGTCAAGTTGGTAAAGGGAAGTTGTAAGGTGGTTTTAGGAAGTTGTAGAGGTTGGAGTTCCTTTAAAAAAGGCCATGTAAACATTGGAGGGAGGTTGGAATGACTCCATTTGAAAATTTGAATGAAATCTTTTGTTGTTTCCATGTTTTTCCCTATTTTTTCTAAACTTTGTTGGCAATAAACAGTCCGTACAGTGAATATTGTGGCATGAAATGAATTGGGAATGATAGTGGAGTGAGTCTACTATGATTTCCATCAGATTGGAGGCTTAACCATTTAGTTTTGTGGGTTTTAGAGTAGACTTTCAAAGACTACTTGTGTATATCAGAAATTAAGGGTTTGAGAGTACAAAGAATGCAAGCTTGATCCATTCCACCTTCTGTAGGTATTGTAACTTGGTGGAATGGATCATAATAGGTAGGGTTAAATGTTTGGGGGTCTATTTTTTTCAGGTGTGTTTATTTGAGTGAGTAGGAGTGATGCTTAGGGCTAGAAAAGTCAATTTTCCTTATGAATTTGAAGGCTAGATGGTGGGGTTTTTCAAAATGATGAAGAACTTATTGATCTAATGAAATTTTAAGTCTTTGCAGGGTATTTGGAAGGTGTTTGATGCTTTGTGGGGGTCTAGAAATGCTTGGGCATATGAATTTCAATAAACCCTTGGGTTTTAGTATGTAAAAGGAGGGTTTGCTGAGACAACACTTTAGAATGTTTGTGTCTGGGAACTAACCATGGATTGTTTTGTTTTAGAACATATCAAATGAATGTCCATTGGTTTGGAGTAAAAACAGAGTCTTTAAGAGGGATCTCCTTTGTATAATGGGGCTAATCTAATAGCCTTTGGGCAGGGTAACCTATTGAAACTCCACACTGTTGCAAGGGAACCTTATGTGATTTGTTGGGAATTATACTTGGAGTCTGAGTGGATGCTAAATGGATGATGTGTTGGACCTTTTATGGCCTTCCTAAAAGATAGGTTCATTGGATGAATTTTGAGACCTAGAAAGCAAAGGATATTATTTTGGGTAGTTTGGGAGAATGATGTTTTGAAGGTTGTTTCTTTGCATGTATTTGATCAAATTGGGTTGGTTGTTGTGTTGCTCCACCTTGTCTGCATTATTATTTGAATTGACATTAGGTTGTTATGTGTTAATCTTCACCTTGGCTCTGCATCAGGAAGGCCTTGGAGTTGTGAAATATAGAAAACCCTAGATATTTATGACCAAATTGAGGGTTTTTGTATTGGAAACCTATTTGAGTATGCATTAGGATTATATTCCAACTTTTTAGAGACATGTATGGAAAATTTGGTAGCATAGACAAGGAAATCAGCTGGTTTGTATAAATATTTGACAAAATACCTCAATGAAAGCTTTGGAAGTATACACAAAGAAAGTCAATTGTTAAATTTAACAAAATTCCTCAAATAGATGTGGTTTAAAAATGTAATAAGAAAGTGTATAGAATTGTGTAATTTAAAATGTCTATTGACAACCTAAGGTTGTCACATGACAAACAAACAATTTGATCAACATGGAATAAGAAAAACAACAAAAATGAAAGAAATCCATAATAGAATGAAAGAAAATGTATAAAGACTTCACATACCTAAAAAACCAAAGTTTCAAATGGAGGAGTTCTACCCAATTATGTAGCTTTTGCTTCTTCTTTCCTCAAATTCATCAAAAATTTGACTTTTTCAAAAGCTTGTTCCCCTCCAAACTTCAATTGTATATCAGTTATCACTACAATTCAAACTTGCATTCATATTACATGCCTTCCAACGTGAA
>VDFB02387759.1:0-33211 GCA_007258455.2 Sequoia sempervirens | reverse complement strand
AAAATAGATTTAACACTATCTATACACAGACTCCATTACACACAATACAATCAATTGCCTCTAGACATCATAAGGCCCTATCCAACAATATAATTTTTCATGAAACCCCAAATGATCATATCCGCATAGCTTAACAAAGGACAATGATTAACAGTTCAAACTTAAGGTCCAAAAGAGTAATCAACAAAATCAATTTGAGAAACAAAAAAACAAATATAATCAAGCTTCATCTAGGGAACAATTAGTAAGTTTCTCAATAATCACATGCATACCTCAATCCACTAATTAAAACTCCAATCAAGTTATTTAAGCTCATTTGAATTCATAAGCAAACCCACACACTATACTGTCATTCGGGATTAATCATAAGAAAATAACAATATGCACAAATTGAAGACACCCTCAAAAAGGGTCTGCAAGGATCTTCTAAAACAGCAATACATGTACAAGTGTATCCAATAAGGTGGAGATTATAATGGGAACCGATTTTTCCCATTACTAAGTTTAATAAGATGAGAAGATATAAAAAATTAAGGATAATATATAAGAGTTAATCATATACTCATTACATGATAAGTGTGAACATGGATTCAATTTGACCTGATTTTTGTTTTTTATTTTTTTGTTTGAGCATGATTTTGATTGAATTTGGTTCTGGAATATGACTCCATAGTAACTAAGAGAAATAGAAAGTTTCAAGAGAAAAATTTCACTTAAAACTTGCAAGGCTTACAAGATTTCAGGGTTTATAATTAAATGCAACAAAAAATGCACCATGGAAGCATTATAAAACCTTATCTTTTAAAGTATAGAAAGCACCCACACCAATTTATAACATGAAAATGTGTAGAAACCCCTTGTTTCCCTGTTTCTGAATCTGACTATTTTTGTTTGTTTTCTGAAGTTTTTGGTTTTTTTGTGGTTTTTGCATGAATAAAGAAAATGGCGATTTTGCAATAAAATGATATAAAATCTAAATAAATTCTTACAACTCCGGAAATAACAGAATCTATTGCAAATACTGATGCTAGTTTATATATTCATCTTTTGGAATGATTACAAGCAAGATCCATTAACATGCAAATTAAAAAGCAATGATATTTTAATGAAAACCTGGAAATCGCAGCAATGAATGATCCTCTGAAGATGGTACGGCTGAGATGATTATGTACTTTCTCCTCCTGCAGATGTCTGCTAAAGATGCCAGAGAGATAGGCGCCTCAAGATGTGAAGTTAGACTGGCTAACTGTATGGCGATTTGCTCAATAAGAAAAAGTACGGCCTTTTTGAAAGGTACGGCCTGCTGCAAACAGTACGGCCTTTGAGACAGCAGCAAATAACAATAAAATAATACGGCTCTTCTATGAGTCTCCAGATTTGGGACAAATATGTGCCTCAATGCAATAACTCCTCTGTAAATGAATTGCTAACTGAAATCCTGAAGTTTGAATCAACTGTGATGCTCTGTAATTTCTTCTGGATGAAGAAATCCCACTGCTTGGCAATAAATCGGATGATATTTCACACCCTTTGAATCGCTCTCACTGGAGATGGCTCGTTCCCCAATGCTCTGAGACTGAAACCCTTGACTTTCGTGCTCTGGTCAAGACTTGATCAATTTTCAACTCACAATAACATAATGGGCTCGATTTTCAATGCAAATACCTTATACCCACTGAAAAGTGCGATTTCCTTAATAATAGGGAAGCATTAAAAAGTTCGAACTTTTTATTTTAATATTTCCATAGTCTCCTGATAGATTTTTAATTATAAAATATAATTAAAAATGTCCCCTTCCATGATGGGCGACCCCTCAGCCAAAATCACTTAAGTTATAATATAATAATATTATAACTTTATATTATAAACTCCAATAATTAATATTTAATTAAATCAATTAAATATTAATATCTCTCTCAATATTCACCCGATGCACGAGCCGTCTGAAGCTGACGAATAAGGAAGTGATTCTGCACGTGATCAATCCATACTGCTAAAAATAGCAGGGGTCCCACACTGAGTGCCAAATACTGCTAAAAATAGCAACTCAGGCTAGAAGTGTCCGAATGAGCCCGAACGAAAGCCAATTGATCAAATACTGACAACTGAAGCTGAGCCAAGCTCCAACATGACCCTCTATCCAACCTATCAGCCTACGAGGGTCGCATAATAGGCTAATCCTGTGCTCTGAGAGATGTCAACTAGAAGGGGACATGACAAAATGAAATCAGCAATCTCACAAAAATTAAAAGGGGGAATACCTTTCTCCTTTGATCCCATATCAAAAGGCAAGAAGATCCCAACCCTAAGCATCTAGCTTTGGAGTGTAAAACAACCAAAAAAAATGGAGTGAAATAAGAGAAAGATGACTTCATAGATGCCAGACAAGGAATGGTATGAAAACAAGAAAGGATTGCATTCAAAGGTGTAGTTCCAAGTGGAAATTTAGGCACACATCATGGTCACACGTTCTAGCAACATTAGGTATCATAAATTGTAAGTGTTTTGTTGGGTAGTAGTCCCCAAAATAACTCACAAGGCAATCATTATGGCATCCTAGGATAAGCTGAAAGTCTGCTGTTAAAAAAACCAACAAAACCTACATCAAATCCTCCGAAGTGGTGCCTCTAGCATACCAAAAACTATCTAAAATTTCCTTCCTCTCAAGCATGGTCAGCCACTTCACTTCTCTCCTCTAGCCTCCTTTTTTCCCCCTTTCCTGCCCTAAAATCTCCCATTTTCATCTCCACACCCTTTTCTATTATTTCCTTTCAATGTCATTTTTTAATAGAAATATGTGTATGTGAAAATTTAAAAGGGCCAAAATCTCCAAGAAAAAAATAATAAATTAAATCCTTTATAAAAAAACTTTTGAATAACAAATAACTTGGCATTAATAAAATTTCATTCAAAAATCTTGATCAAATAATACCTAGGTTATTTTTAAATTAAATTCAAAGGCCCAAAAATAAGCTTAATAATTCAACCCAAATAGTTTAAAATTTAAAATATGGTAGGGATTTTAAAAAGTCACAATTCAAAAGGGTCGTAAAATTTGACCTAGTGGAAGTATATCAACTACATGGGTTGACGATTACCATAGTTTCGCATCAAGCAAAAATTGACTAGATAATTTTAAATAAATAAATAAATATCTCTAGAAAATTTAATTAAAACACTAAAATATCAACTTAACTAAGCAAAGAAACCATAACATAACCAAAGGAAATGGCAGCCCGAGTAGAGGAGGCCCGAGCAAAATGCATTGACAATGACAGCGGAGATCTCCATGGTGGTGGCAAGGTCTCAGCGATGTTGCAAGAGAATGCAGTGACAAAGAATGGCGGATCCTTTGTAGTGGGGGAGGGCGAAAGACGCAACAATTTTAAGAGTAGAGGCCCTGCTGTGAAGGAGACAACGAGGGCACCGAGATTAGGGCAAGGGAGACTGCCGTTTGGTGGGTTTATTCCTGTTGCAAATGTCATCTCCGTTAATCTGAAAGCAGAGACGGTAGAGGAAATTGATCATAATGCTTTTGTTTTCTCCTCACATGGGGTGATTTGTTGGTTTAGGGGTTTTTGGCCTAGCCTCCCTCAGCTGCACACCTGGATCTCAGAACAGTGGGAGCCTTTAATTACTAGTAAAGTTCATATCTTCCCCATGGCTAAGGGGTTTTTTGTTGCTAAGTTTGAGAATGCTTAGGATAGAAACAAAATCTTATGTGATCATTTTTTTAGCTGGGAGGACAGATTTTTGTTGATAATTAAGCCTTGGCATTTTGATTTCAACCCTTCTTCTGAAACGTTTAATAAGATCCCGATTTGGGTGCGGCTTCATAATCTCCCCCTTCATTTATGGGCTGATCCACTTTTAGAGGAAGTGCGTGATGCCCTTGGAGATTTTTTGTTGGTGGATGATGAATCCTCTGATATTTTTCACTCCACCTTTGCCCGTATATTGGTTGAAATGGATGTTTCAAAAGGGTTGCTTGCTGAGATTTTACTTAAATCTTCTAAGGGTTCTTGGGTTCAATCTTTGGACTATGAAGGGATTCCCTTCCGATGCAGAAGATGTTTTAAAACAGGTCATGCGGCTGCACAATGTGGATTGAGAAAAAAGCAATGAAGGCTACATGGTGGAAAGGTGCTCCTCAATAGCATTATACGGTTGTAAAGAAATTTGAGCAACATAGGAGTTTTTCAGAGGTGGTTGCTTTGGATTCACAGGGTCTAGGGGTATCCTCTCTGAATATCACAAATGGTGGGGTTGCCGAGCAAGATTGTCATGTTGAAACCCCTAAAGAGAGAGGGAATGGGCCTCAGGCTGCTATTTATGGTGATAGCGTTCCGACTATCATTTCTGGTGGCTCTTCTGATAAAGCCATGCTTGCAGGGAGGAATGCTGATGAAATTTCTATGACAGTGGCTGCAGACATTCATTTTCAGGATAATGGTGCACTGGATTGGCATGATAAGGCAACACAAGTGGAAGAGGGTTGGATTTTTGTTAAAGGCAAGAAAGCTAAGTTCTCTAAGCCTTCTTTTGACATGACTCTCCGCTCCCACAAGAGTAGCTCTAAATGTAAATCTTGATGGTTCTTGGTTGGGGGCTAGTTTTTGGCTGGCTGCAGGCTGTTCTTCTTGCAACTTTGTTTTTGGTTGTGGGTGTCCTTTTTTACCATTGGTTGTCTGTGCTTTCATGTTCCTTTTGTTAGGACAACTTTTTGTTTGAGGGTTCCAGATCCATTCAAAATCTAGATGTAAAGGGTTTCGGGTCCCTTCAAAACCTGTTTTTACCTTAATCAAAAACTTAACTAAGCAATCCTAAAAGCAAGTAAAATCTATTAAACAACCCGAATTTCCGACACATCTAGAAGTGCAAAAATGCAAGCAAGAAATAGAAAAACACAATGCATCAACACACATGAAAACTTACAAATGCCCTTGGGTCTTCCATACCCATGGTGATGAGGTGAATGGGTTGAAATATAGGGATGATCTAACTGCTTCCTTAGATGAAGTGAGACAGTCACTAGACAAATCCATGAGCTACTTCTCGACATGCCACCCCATTGGCCTTTGTACTTGTAGGATTTGCACATTTAATTGCACACATCAAATTCAATAATAAAATCATAGTTGAAGCAATAGGTGGTGTTAACCCATCCTTAAGTTCTATGAAACCTCATTGTGACATAATGTAAGAGCCTAACCCAATCTGACTCAAAACTCTTCACTTGCTGTCCTTGTAATTTTGTCAGACAGTTGGTGTGCAAGCTGATATAGGCTGATCAGAACTTATGTTTGCTTTGTGTTTGACTTTTCTTGTTGCCAATGATGTTTCTTTGAATGTTTTCAATGGTATCAATGATTGCAAATGACAACTATGAATGTTTCTAAGATAAAATGCAATTGCTTTGTATTTTCAAATGCAATAGATGACTTTCACAATGCAAAACTAAATCCTACAGCCAATTGACATTTCGTCAAATACTTGGCATGCAAACTATTATGCTATCTATGGAGCTAATAACCATGAACATTACACCAAT
This sequence comes from Sequoia sempervirens, assembly GCA_007258455.2. NCBI lineage: Eukaryota > Viridiplantae > Streptophyta > Pinopsida > Cupressales > Cupressaceae > Sequoia > Sequoia sempervirens. The sequence continues at coordinate 27,660 of VDFB02387759.1, read as the reverse complement.
CGTTTATCATGCAACTTGTCCTTCCTTGTAATGTCCCTTTCTCGGTAACCATGCAAAATGCTATTTTAGCCTTTTAATTCCCGAGGGCTAAAGGCGCAATAAAGGAATCCTTTGCTTAATTACTTAATATTGCCTAAGTGTCAAGCTAATATTTAAAAGGTGATATTAAATAATTAATTAAGCAATGTGATAAGTGACTTAAATGAAATATTTAAAAGTGCACTATATAAAGTCACTTTATAATTTTGAGGAGAAATTAAGTGGGAGCTTTATGAAGGAAAAAAGAGCTCATTGTCGATTACTTTTGGAAGATGCATATTTTTTCTCATGGAAGAGCTTGAGCTTCTTGGTCTAGGGTTTGAGGACCCTCACATGTTCGGTTTCGGGTGTGAGACATCACCCCTAGCTGGAAGAAAACGATTTTGTTGGTTGAAAGACACTTGCAGATCTGGTCAAACTATTATCAGCTGGTTGCATTCGAATTTTCAAGGAAAATCGTGTTTCAAGACTTCTTTTATTCTCCATGCGAGTTGAGTGGTGGTTTATGAGAAAGTAAGCGCCCTTTTTGTAAATGATAAGATATAGCTTCTGGTGGGTGTAGCCTTGAATGGTGTGTTAATCCTGGATCAGGCGCACAAGGCAGCAAGCAGTATACACGAGTCTTCTTCATGGGATAGTTTGGGCTTTCAAAACACTACTAAGTAATTTGAATCTGCTCAGCAAGGTTAGACGACTCAGTCTGGAGATATTTCTGGGCATTTAAAATATTATTCAAGCCTCCAAATGTGTGACGTATGAATCACTCTGGCCAAAAATCGACTTCCAGCTTTTGAACATCATCTTCAGGCTTGCGTGGGACCTCAGGTTGGGAATAGTCTCCATTCTCAGTTGATAATTAATATCTGGGTCTGAAACATAGTTATTGACTTTAGTTATATTGCTGTGTGAGATTTCTGAGTTATTGGGTGTTCATTGTAAGGTTTATAAACTCAGAAAGTTGCTGTAAACATTTACGTCATGCCATGTAATGAGTCTTAACAATGAGAGTTTCTGTTAATCCTGATTTCTACAATCAGCATAGTGGGAGTTAGGTGTCTCTGGCCTCAGACAGACTGTATCCTCTTGAAATCAGCTCGATAACCATCATTTTGCTTGAAGTAACTCATGAGTAGTAATCTGCTGTATGTAGTTACCAGTCACTGTACACTCAGAAAAGTATACTATTCAGAATATCTTCATAGGGAGTTTATTCGCTGTCATGTACTGTGGGTCATCATTGTAAATCAGTCATGGAGTCAATAGCATTGCATATGTACTAGACAATGAGTAACAATGTCTCACATTCTCCAAGTTTGATTTTTGCATGGTAATCTTCTGCATATCAGTTCCAGTCTTGTAGCAAGTTATATTTTATGTCACAAGCATAATAAAGAAGTTAGAGTTTGGCTGCAAGTTATTTGACAAAATGTCTATAGCTGTAGGTGATCATTTGCACATGTAATCGTCATTAATATGCACTTGAAAATATAAAAATATCTTGCATAGCATTTCTATTGCATGGATAATCAGCTGCATTGTTGGAAAAGCACTCAAAACATCATTGGCATCATCTAAAGACCAAAACAAGTCAAACAGAAACAACCAGCATATAACAGAAATTTTAGAGCAACATTTTGCAAAGCTCTTTACATTTCTTTCATTGATGTACTATCTCATTACAATGCTGATATAGAAATGAAGAGCCAAGACTCTTGGCATTACAATGTAAAGTCTGAATACTAATGGCAGCAATTACAATATGCAAGATGACCCTAAATGAAGAAGTTATTATGCTAGATGAGAACCTGGAATAAGTGAAAGGGAATCGATGAAGAGATGACACTCCAAACAGTTCGTAATGCCTTCCAATCATCACCTACAGCAGCCGCCCCTGTTCTGATATGAAACCACTCGCCATAAATTATAAACAGCTGATAAGGATCCAATTAAGCACCAAACTCTATTGCCAAGACCTTAGAAAGGCAGCGCTTCAAATACCAAGTGAAATCGCTGCATAATGAGCTCATAATCTTCAAATATCTGAAGTCTGGTATACAAATCGATGGCAGCTAATGGCTCCTCAAACCCACGATTTTCCCTAGTAAAATATAAATATTCTCATGCTAAAAATTGCCTCCAAGATGAGCTAAAAATCGTCCTTGATGATCTGCAATTTATTCTTCAAACCCTTGGTTAAATACTTCAGTTTTAGGCACAAATAGAACTTCTGAATGAAGCTCCCTCAAGCAATAATATCAGCTGGTATTGCACAGCCTCAGAATTGCATAGACATTGAAGAGTTTTCGTTCTCCAATGCTGAAGATGGTAGAAACCCTTTCGAATTTCTCCAACCTGCTCAAATGTCAAAACCCAGAATAATATATTCACCAAATGATAATGATTTTATGCTTTTAAAATCCTTTTTATATCCTCTCAAGAGAGGTCGACCTGCTTAAGTGCTTTTAAATCCATTTTGAAATCCACTTTTAGGTTTTTAATTAAAACCTTATATTATGTCTCCAACTTGGGCACCCAAAATAATTATATAAAAATGTACTTTAAGTGATTTTAAATGAGGATCATGGCCTCATCGGAAATAAAGTACACTTTTTAACTTTATAATATTTAATTATCATTAAAGTACCTTTAATGATAATTATTCATAAAATATTTAATATTTCGTCCATCCAACTGAATAAGAGGTCAACACTGCATCTAAGACTTGTTCAAGTGCCTTACTAAATATAGTAACCCTGACTCCCTTGAAATGATGACTTATTATAAATAGTAAGTATGAAGAACTGAGTCAAACGAAGGCTAGTTTGAACCCACACTGAGCTCTGAAGCAGAAAACCACTGATTACTGCCAAGAATCATCTGTAATAGCCTACGAGGGCTAGGAATAGGCTAAACCATTCAAAAACAAGGTTAGGCTAAAATGGGGACATTACAGTCCGCCCTCCCTGAAATTGCTTGTCCCCAAGCAATCTCAGCTGCAAACAAACTCTCCCCCACCGGGATCCCAACGGAAGATCTGCATGATGTCCTTGATGTCACCAAACATCTCCTTTAACAACAACACAAGAACAATTATCTGAACCTATCGAACCAATCCAAGTGTCACAGGAGTATGAGCCACAATAGGAAGCAACTCAAAAGACTGACAACATTTGCTTCCTATCTCTATGCAAAACAAACTGTCATCCAAACTTTCTAGCATATGCGCCACTGAACTGTGCATCTGAAATAGGTCATGTACACGAGGATCAAATGTAAAACTGTACACACTCCTCATTGTGTACACCTTCGAAAACTCCTCTGCGAGCCCCGTCTGGAATCCTGATGCACCAGAAGGATCCCAAACTCTGCGAACAACGCTCAACTTAATGCTTGGATCCCAGATCATTCTATAGAATGCCCCATCCAAATCCTGTGGCGTCAACGTGATACCACTGTACCCTGTAACAAGATCAACCCTGTCAGAAGAAAGAAGCAATCCACTAGCCAACCTGATCCCTGAATCCCATAACCAAAATGGAAGCCTGCCATACCCATTACCCATTGACTTCCCATGCGCAACTCTGACATAACCTTCAGCATTCTGAGAGTGGTGAAGTAATTCACCGGGATCCAATCACACTGTTGTGTCAAGCTTGTCACCACCAGGATCGCAACACTGACAATCAACCCCATATGAGTTGTGCACAAGAATCTTCATGGCATGCAACACAAATCTCTGAAGTAGAGCAACTACACACTGTGCCATAGAAACATCGACATGATCGAATTGTGTTTCATTAAGTATGCCATGAATGCTCACCAACCCATAGAAAGCTATCTCACCCATGATCCCATCCACAAGTGTAGTAATGACACTAGTGGCTGATCCACTAAGTGTATAATCCACTTGTTCACCCAACTCTAGGACTTGAGCCATAATTGGGCTCTCAACTAGAGATATCTCATGAGTCTCAAAATGAAAGCTAGGTATACCAATAGGATTTTTTGAAGCACATCTCTTCTCCTGCTCATGCATAACTACGCTTTCTTCTTGCTCCTTTATCTCAAGAAGCTCATCCTTAGCATGCTCACCTCTTACATGTTCTTCTCTTGGAAGAATTAGAGATCTAAGGTGTGACTCCCTTGGTTTCTTTGCTTGATCTAGCTCGCTGCAGTGTTCCTTGACCTCTTGCAAAGACTGTTTTGCTTGGGCAGCCAACATCATTGCCTTCTTAGCCCTTTGTAGCCACCCATCACACAAAACTTGTGTTTTGTTCACAGCTTCCAAGGTCTGATATATAAAATCAGATTGTTTGTGACCTGAATCCACCAAACATTCTTCACGCTCAACATGCAAAACTTCAATGCTAATGTTAGGAGATTCCATAACATGATCATCTTCATGTACTTTATCCGTCTCCTCATGATTTTGTGAAGGTAATGGACTGCTGTTCATAAAATCAGAATTGATTTCAAGGCTGATATCATCTCCATTAGTGCTGATAATATCATTCTGGGGTTCAACTGAACTAGTATGATGATGTAAAACTTTCTCTTCAATAGAAGTTGTCTCACTCTAAACCAAGCTCGTTGCCTGATGCAACACCTTTCTCATGATCACCTATAGACTGAAAATCATTTTGAATCAATTCTTTTTCCTTAAACATCCTTTTGATATACTTTACCGTACCAATCATTCCAGGACTCAAGGCAACAACACAGTCGAGATATTCACTAAAAGAGTACTGTGTTCTATGTTGGCGTAACAACTAACAACTCTGGAGTGCAAGTTGGTACGGACAGCTATGCACACTACATGATGAGTTCTCTTCAAATTAGGAGAGGAAGCTCCCTCGTTGTGCGGACAAAAATGCTTGAAAAGTAAACTAAACTATATCCTGTCTTTTTGTCTCAGCTGTGAGAGGCACAAGGTTTAAGAAAAACTTTATACGTTGCGCTGAGTATTTTCTGGTTTCGCAAGACTTAACTACAACACACAAAACTAAGTAACTTAACTATCCAATCCCCTCAAGAATTCAGAGCATGAGGAAATGGAGCGAGAATGATTATCAGACGATAAACCGGGTACAGACTCACAACGTGAAGGCAAGGTGGCGCGACTATCTGCTTGTCTAAATAGGCTTATTATTCACACACATCACACGATAAACCAAGTACAGATTCTCAATTTGAAGGCAAGGTGGCGCAACTATCAACTCAATCTGAATAGGTTTATTATTCACACACATCACACGATAACCAAGTACAAATTCTCAACTTGAAGGCAAGGTGGCGCAACTATTAGCTCAATCTAAACGAGTTTATTGAACACGAAACATAAATGATAGCCAACTACGACAATAAATTGCATAGGCGAGACACGCATACAATCTACGATCGAACTAGCCACTATATCTAACTAAGGCAAGTATTCACCATCATAATTGCATGAAACCCAAGTGGCATAACAATTCATCATAACAGTAAATACTCATGAACAGATACAAAACGAGCAATATTACAGGCAAGCTAGGCGCAGTATATATTTCTCTCTCATGCAAAAGTTATGTACAAATGAGGAAAAGCTCTTATTTATAGACATCAAAAGGTGTAGGGAACCCTAAAATCACCTTGAGTCAACTACAGTCTTGCAATGCATGCAAGATTTATTGCTAAACCCTAATAAAGCAAACTATACAGTTAACTGGAAAACTACCATCAGTTAACCGGTACAATTAATCTAAAAATGGACAATGTGCAAGCATGCACGTCCTTATTGAAAGCAAGTTAACTGGAACACTACCATCAGTTAACGTAAACCCTAAATACAACTCCAAGTGAATAAAGATAATCCCAGAATAGACATGCATGAGATGAGACAGCGAGTTAACTTGAAAAGGTAACGCCAAGTTTAACTCCTATGTGTAATGTCTATCTTGAGAGGTGGGAACTGAAGTCTACTGGCTGTGATCTTGAGCAACCAATCCCTCAACGAGATTGTTAACTGTATCACTGTCTGGAGCACTGATACTCTGCCAAAGTATGCTATGTTTGTGCAGCATGTCCTCACTAGCTGTGATCTGGGACTGAAGTTCACCTCTGCTCCTGGTTGCTTCATCGAACAACATTGACATGACTGTAAGCTGATTAATCTTACAGCCAACAATCTCTCCACTGAAAATACTATGAACGAGTGCCTGGAGCTCTGACTGTACATCAGTAAGCTCAACATACGCGCCACCCTCAATCTGATACCGACATGGTAAGCGAGATACTAATGTTCTCACAAACTGGAGTGCACTAGTGACGTGCTCTTTACTCTTTGCCAATTCTGATGCCATCGTTTCCTCTATCTTTTCCTTGAAAACCAACTGTGTTTTCCAAGAGTAGATAGCTTCTTTATCTTCTGCATCTATGACTGATTCATATGCCACACTCAGGTGAGCAATCATAATCTCGTCCTGAGGTCTGTTAATTGCCATGTCTCGCTCCTCATCTTGGAGACGTAGACGGAGCTCTCGTGCATTGTACCGCAACTGATATAGCTCTGCAAGCATAGAGCGGCCTCTAGCAACAAACTCTTCCTCCCATTCCTCCAAACGCTTGCTGTATGCAACTAAGTGATCAAGATGACCTTGTTCTGTTGGTGGCTCAAGCATCGGCGGGAGTGTGGCAGTAACATCTGATCTGTGTACAAGGCTAGAAATGTAGTGACGAAGCTGTCTGATTTCAACCTTGAGGGCGGCCTTGTCTTCTCCGTCCTTCAGCATTCTATCCCCGGCGCTGTCTGTAGCAACCTGTAGGAGATCAACTTGAGTTTGGCGAGTGCTCCTTGGTGTACCAATCAACTGCTGACAACGGCTGTGTATCAACCTGCTCTTTGAAAAATTGAGGAAGTACTTCTCCCTCATCATCTGATAAGCCTCCCACATCTTCTGCCAGAAAAACAGAAATCTGTGAGAGAGAGAGACGGCCGTAGCTACGTCTGCGGACCTCGAAGTCGTCCTCGCAATTTTCCCATAGTCCTCCGCAGTAGGCTTACGGTATGTGCGACCACTGAGGCGTGTTGTGTAATGACCCCAAGGATCATAAGCACATATATCAACAAGATACTTGAGACAATACTTCTCTAGCTCCTGTCCTGCAGCTTTGGCATCAACTGTCGTCCTGCACCAATTTATTCCGAACTGCATGGGAAGGTTGGCAGCCTGTTTATGCTTGCGGCGCAAGTGACGATGAACATCATGAAACTACCTCTGGAACTCCATGAAAACTATCTTATCCGAAGGATAACATGGAAGCATGGCTGGATTTCCTGTAAATCCATATACTCGGATGTAGTTGTATGTCGGGAACTGAATGAACCAGTCCACCCAACCATCCATCATTGCTCTAGCAACCGCCAAGATATGAACGTGCAACTCCCGATCCAAGTTTCTCACGGTATAAGTTAGGAAAGCCTCTTGAACACGCTTGAAGTGACGTTCAACATTAGTGAACTCAAGCTGATCGTAATAGTGACAGACTTTCTAAACACTGAGAATGCCGACTGTGTTAAACCCTCTAAACTGACCTTGATAAGCGATCAAGTACACGAGGTAAGAACACATGTGAAACTCGTTGGCAACTAGGAAACCGGTGATTTGCTTGTGGAGAACATCGTTGATGAAGGATGCCCAGTTATAATGCTCCTGCCCAGATATGATGCGACCAATGATGTAATACATCCAAGGCTGGAAAACATTTGCATGTGCATGACCTGAGACACGATTCAAGAGTGTGATTAGAATCAAGTACTCATCCTTGTATTCACCGCGACCCACGTTGTTTGGCAATTTGTTCCTCGTTTGCTTCAACCATCGCTCTGCCATCTTGCTTTAGCACTTGTCTATATCGGCGTTGAATGCATGCGCACACTGCTCCATAGAAATGACCAGACTACTCGGGTATTGAGGGATACCAAAACTCCTTTCAACGTCTAGAGGTTTGAGACTACAAATGACACGTCCATCTACTGACACTATCTCACGAGTAGCAGAGTTGTAATGCTTAATACAAGACATCACGAATTCAACACAGTGAACAGAGATAGGTATGGAAGTGGCCTCAAGTAACCCGGATTGCCGAATGTTTTGGATAATCGAATCTCTGATCTTGACTGGATCTAAGACTGCCTCTAGCAGCACCTTGTGGAGAATCGTCTCAACTGTCCTGATGAAGTCGTGAGTTAGGACTGACTTGGTCCTATATTCGAGCTGAGTGCATTGCATTTTGAAAAACTTGCCCGTTGACTGCGAACACGGCTATGTTCTGACAAGATTTCTAGAAAGCTAAAAGTAGCCTGCTGAGGCTAAAAATAGCCTATCGAAGGGTTATTTTCGGCAAAAAATATGAGATATGGGTTTTGTCTAGAAAAAGATTCTAAGACAACCCAAAACGTCAGAAATGCGATAATTTGACTTCTACTCGACCATGCAAGGAATTTTCAGTTGAGAAAATTAGAAACTCGAGAACTGATGCTTTGGAGTTAAAAATTCCTGAAAATTCAAGCACATGGATTTAACTTGAGGAAGCTATATAGAATCGATCCAGATGAATAAATTTTCCAAAATTTGCCTGTTTTCTGAACATGCGAATTGAAATCTGAGAGAATTTGGAGAATCTGAGAGGAGAAAAGACGTTTTTTGAGTGTCAAAATCGCCACTTGTTTCTCAAATTCGTTGATGAACTGTGAACTTGTACCTACAAAAGGAATTTTTTGATGAAATCGCCACTAAAAGCTGATGAAATTGCCCAATCTTTGGAGAAAATCGTCTTTGCCTTGAAGAAATATGAATTTCTTTGCACTGGATGAGTGATTAAATGACTTGCGCCATGAATAAATAGAGTAAAAATTGCACCATAATGATGACTGCAAGATTTGAAACCCTCGACTGAAATAGAATGTTTCTAATTGGACCCCTCTAGTTTGAACTGAGACTTACTCAGAGTCTAGATTAAAAAATAATATAATATTCACTTTGCAATTACATGCGTTTTTGAAATCCTAGCATAAAGAGGCGCCAATTTGAGAAAATCGCCATTTAATGCTATGACATGCAAAATAAATATTTAATATTATTTTATTTAGTTGACAAACCACGTAAAGCACTTGGATGAATTTGGCGACCTTCACTGATTTCGAAAAGTCCTCATTTGGCCTCATAGGCGTCGATTTGCTCAAGATATGACATTTTTACTAACTCCCTACTTTGTAGCTGACTGCAAAGTTACAACTGACCATATTCAACATTGATTTCCGGATGACCGGGTGAGGCTGTGATCATGCTGGGATATCCATCGCGAAGCCTATAGAACAAGGATCAAATGTCTGCTGGGAGTCATCACTGCTAAAACCAACGTTTAACACCTCAAAGAATTAGGCATGTTTGATTAAATTGATTTTACAACACCAGACTAGGCCATTTCTCCATTCTATCATTTGACACTTCAAAAAGTTGCTAATGGTGAATGAAGAACCCTGCTGACTGGATGATAAACCTACTGTGTGACTAGAAGCATTCCGCATCCAACGATTGCATGGAAGGCATCAAAGGACTACATTAAGGACCTCAAAAGGAAAATCGCCCCTGGCCTATGAAGGCTCAAACACCATTTTGTCAAAAATATGACTTTCAATCAGATGCCCTACTTTGACCTCTGACCACGGGAGCTGGAGTGCTTCGATCTGCACATCGTTTGTCTCATTACGTAGCTAGAGCAACTTACAAGAGATGTCTTTGGAGGTGACGAAGCGAGAAAACTGCTTCTAAGACCGCAAAGAGATGATAGCCTTTTCAAATTAAAATATACGCTCCATACTTGGCCATTTTCCGGACGTCTTCACTTTTCAGCATTCTCCAAAGACCTCACACGTACAAGCGTTTGCCAAATCCCGAAGGCTGACGACTGGGCTCGTTGGATAGCTGGAGTGATTGCGCACAAGTCTCATGAAAACTGCGAAAGCTAACAACTCCATTTGACAGGCCTAAAGGCTGGGCGCCCCTGGCCTACAGAGGCTACAGTGTATATTTCATATTTCTCCACCCTTTGATTTACGTGTCTGGTAGGATCTCTGCCACGATCACTCGGAATGTCGGATTGATTGGCTGACTGGTGCATTGCAAAGCTAGACTAGATTAGCAATCTCAGGAAGACCTCGTCTGCAAATACCATTATCTGATAGGCCCTATTCAGGTGCGCCCCTATGCTACAGGTGCTGAAAAGTTGAAAATTGACCATTTTCTGTAACATGCAAATTCAGGTACCCTCAACTTCTGACCTCAGCAACCGGAGTTCTGTAACTCGGATGACTTCACCGGATAGCTTGTCGGAAAGCCAGACTAATTCTGAAGAGATTGACTGCATCTTCAAGCAAAAATAACAAGATCTGGGCCCTCAAAAAGAAGGCCGCCCTTGGGCTACAGGGGCACAGATTTGTCTTTTGCTGAAAATCTTCATCAATTTGATCTCCGAAATCACCCTTCTGGCCATTGAAATGACCATGCTGGGGTATAAACCTATCGTGAAATGCTTCTCCATCGTGATTTGCCTCGTTTTGAGTCCGAGGTTCAGGTTCTAAGCTCCAAGTACTGCTCAACTGTTGCTGACTACTAACATGACACTAACCAAAGTCCATATTTGACTAGCCCAAAAACAGTATTTTGACATCATTTAACAAGGTTTAGACTCTTTTAAGCAAAATGCCTTAATGAAGCAAAAAAATTGGTTTGGGTACAACATTCTAAAATCATCTGGCATGCTTTGGTAGTCCTCAAAGAGTTGTTTGGCTTCTCGTTCATAAACTTCCCTAAATTGGTCTACAATATTGTAGCAACCCATAACTGAAACTGACTGGAAATTCTGTATATTTTCGTTTCAAAACCCAACAGGATGGCAGGAGATCGCTTTGATACCACTGTAAGAGCCTAACCCAATCTGACTCAAAACTCTTCACTTGCTGTCCTTGTAATTTTGTCAGACAGTTGGTGTGCAAGCTGATATAGGCTGATCAAAACTTCTGTTTGCTTTGTGTTTGACTTTTCTTATTGCCAATGATGTTTCTTTGAATGTTTTCAATGGTATCAATGATTGCAAATGACAACTATGAATGTTTCTAAGATAAAATGCAATTGCTTTATATTTCAAATGCAATAGATGACTTTCACAATGCAAAACTAACTCCTACAGCCAATTGACATTTCGTCAAATACTTGGCATGCAAACCATTATGCTATCTATGGAGCTAATAACCATGAACATTACACCAATCATTTATCATGGAAATTGTCCTTCCTTTCATTGATGTACTATCTCATTACAATGCTGATATAGAAATGAAGAGCCAAGACTCTTGGCATTACAATGTAAAGTCTGAATACTAATGGCAGCAATTACAATATGCAAGATGACCCTAAATGAAGAAGTTATTATGCTAGATGAGAACCTGGAATAAGCTAAAGGGAATCGATGAAGAGATGACACTCCAAACAGTTCATAATGCCTTCCAATCATCACCTAAAGCAGCCGCCCCTGTTTTGATATGAAACCACTCGCTATAAATTGTAAACAGCTGATAAGGATCCAATTAAGCACCAAACTCTATCGCCAAGACCCTAGAAAGGCAGCGCTCCAAATACCAAGTGAAATCGATGCATAATGAGCTCATAATCTCCAAATATCTGAAGTCTGGTATACAAATCGATGGCAGCTAATGGCTCCTCAAACCCACGATTTTCCCTAGTAAAATATAAATATTCTCATGCTCAAAATTGCCTCCAAGATGAGCTAAAAGTCGTCCTTGATGATCTGCAATTTATTCTTCAAACCCTTGGTTAAATACTTCAGTTTTAGGCACAAATAAAATTTCTGAATGGAGCTCCCTCAAGCAATAATATCAGCTGGTATTGCACAGGCTCAGAATTGCATAAACACTGAAGAGTTTTTGTTCTCCAATGCTGAAGATGGTAGAAACGCTATTGAATTCCTCCAACTTGCTCGAATGTCAAAACCCAAAATAATATATTCACCAAATGATAATGATTTTATGCTTTTAAAATCCTTTTTATATCCTCTCAAGAGAGGTCGACCTCCTTAAGTGCTTTTAAATCCATTTTGAAATCCACTTTTAGGTTTTTAATTAAAACATTATATTATGTCTCCAATTTGGGCGCCCAAAATAATAATATAAAAATATACTTTAAGTGATTTTAAATGAAGGTCATGGCCTCATCGGAAATAAAGTACACTTTTTAACTTTATAATATTTAATTATCATTAAAGTACCTTTAATGATAATTATTCATAAAATATTTAATATTTCACCCATCCAACTGAATAAGAGGTCAACACTACGTCTGAGACCTGTCCAGGTGCCTTACTAAATATAGTAACCTTGACTCCCTTGAAATGGTGACTTACTATAAATAGTAAGTATGAAGAACTGAGTCAAACGAAGGCCAGTTTGAACCCACACTGAGCTTTGAAGGAGAGTACCACTGATTACTACCAGGAAGGACTCTCTAACCATCTGTATTAGCCTACGAGGGCCAGGAATAGGCTAAACCATTCAGAAACAAGGTCAGGCTAAAATGGGGACATTACAAATAATTTAAATAATCAATCTTAGATAATCATCTAATTGCAACATAAGTGATTTGCAATCAATTTAATTTTTTAGCATAACTATGATAACATATGTAATTAACTATAATAAAGACATGTAATTAAGCATATATCAATGTGAATACTAGCGTAAACTTATTGTCTGGTTGCTATGTCGAGAAAACATATTCTATCAACCAAACAAATAATCATGGTAAGGCAAAGACTAAATACAAATGGACCTAACAAATAGACACTAAAGCCAGATTTTTCCATCCTTGGTAAAAGTTTGAATTGTCTCGCCAAGTTTTATAACTTTGAGCAGAAATTTTGGTTGACTAGCCAAGTGTGGCATGCACCTAGTTGGTAAGTGCCACCTCTAGCAGAAATTTCATATGGTTTTGCCATCATAGAAGTGTGCTTGACTTACTTGAGGTGGAATATTGTATCACATATGGCAACTTTTGCAACACTGGGCAGAGTTTGTCCTAACCTTTGCCAAGTGGAATTTCGGATCGCTTATGCCACTTTGCTTGTCTAGTTGGAGATTGTCAATGGCTTCGCCACCTTATATGTGCCTATGTCTTTATTGTTGATACGTGGAGGAACTTTGGGTGGGGATTGACATTACTGTCAACTTTTCATGTCTTGGCCGAAGATTCAAGTGGCTTTGCCTCAGAAAGTGTGCCCAGCTTGATAAATGTTTTGCAGAATTGCAAATTAGTTATGCCAAGGTGAAAGAACATGCCAATGTTGCCATCCTTCCATTGCTAGGTGGAAAAACTCTTCACTTATACCTCTTTTCCTTTCTCCGAAATGCTTTTGTATGTTGCCGATGGTCTCCTGTTTCTGCTAATATAGAAGAATGCCTCTAAATTTTTTTGAATTTCAGTATTATTTCATTCTAGAACAGCTGCAACCTTGATCAACCTGCAAAAATGTTAGTCAGAAAACAAGACCATAACACAACTTTGCAAACTGGCAGGAAAGATGACAATGGACTTAGGTTGACACACAAATGATGACCAATTTGATGACAAAATGAACAAAAAGGAAGTACAATACTGAGTATCATAGGGGTGCAAAAGATCTCACTGATATCAAACTATTAATTGTTGGTCTTGCTGAAATAACAAACGTCTAATAGGATGTTCAATGTTTGGTGATCTCACTGAAACAACTAAAGAGATATCAATTCCTGAATTTCTGTACTGCATAATTGTTTTCTAGGTTCTTTGATAGAGGCTTTGTCTTGTAAATGCTATTTGTCTTGTTGTGAAGACAACTACCAGATAATGAGCTTTGAATATGTGTGTTTAAAGTTGATTACAGATTCTGAACATGCATGCCTGTTGTTTGAAATTGGTAAGTTCGTAATATTTATTGTAGCTACATATAACAAATGACCGGATGCCTTTTCCTTTCTTATAACAAATGTGCATTATCTTTGGGTGACCTTTTTCTTTTTCTTGTATGCGTGCAAATGAGAAGTAAACAAAATACTTGAAAACTGCAGCCTCTTGCAGAATGCATGCATAAATTACAGGCTGAACGCATGGCTGTAGCTCTGCAAATTTCTGAACCATGGCTTCGTGAATACCAGGTATTTCCAACACCTTGTTATATCTATATGGCTGTTTTTATGCTTTTCTATAAAGTATCCATATATAAACCTTCAACATTTTAAAATTTTGCAAATGTTTTACTGTTCAACTGTTACATCTTTTTACTTCAAGATGTGTTTGTCATCCTTCATGTGACTGTCCTTGAAAAATGTAACAATGGGCCTTACAGGTAAAGAATAGGAAATTGTGTTCTAAAATGTAGAAACATGAAAACCACTAGTGAAGAGAGCCTTTTCAGTATCTGTTGGTCATTGTGAAGATGTAGATTATGTAGGTGGCACTGCTGAGATGCCTGTGACAGTTTGTTTCTGTCCATGATTGCAAAGCTTAGATTCTTATCCAAATTTCTTTTCAGTTTTCTACATAAGTTGTTTTCTCATGACAAGAATTTTCAAGCAGAACAGTACTCCTTTGCCCCTTTTTGAAAGGAATTTGCAGTCCACCAGCTCTTTTATGGCATCTGCTGAAGGAAACCTTTAAGCTCTCCTTAATAGGATATACGAGATCAGTAATTTGGAAGACTTGAACAATACAAACAAATAATTGGGCCACCTGTACTGTAGATAATAACACTCTCCCGTTCTTTTCAAATTCTTCTAGAAATGTTACATTTTGAAACAAATTGTTTCATCTACCCATAGCTTGCTTGCACAGACAAAGCCCAAGTAAGGGGATTTTCTTTCTGATTATTATTGTTTAACAAATGATAGTATTTACAAAACGGAGAATATAGTTTTACAGTTGATGTTTAAGTAGTTATAGTATGCTTCATAAATAAATAAAGTTTTTGGGTGAACTTGATAGCTTTTATATTTCCTGGAAATTTTATATTGTGAATTTTTTCAAAATTAGCTAATTTATAAAAAGTAAATCTAGAGGCTTCCTCTGCTTAACGCATAGGAATGCCTAACCAAAGATGATTTAGATTGTTGGTTGTTAGATAAAAAAGCCAAGGTATTTATTCAAAAGGATGAATTTAGTAAGTTATCGACCATGTTATCGCTCTGGGTTTGCAGGTTAGGTCAAAACTGTTTTGGGGGTTGGTTTGTTTTGGGTTTGTATGAATCTCTATCTCTCTCTCTCTCTATATATATATATATCCAAATTCCTTACTGTAGAGCAGCAAAAACATAAAAACAATATTAAAGATTTATATTGCAAACATAATTAAAGAGGAATTTCATTATAATCATTCTCCCGTTATGGGAATAACTTCCCACCATTATTCTCCCATTACGGGAATAACTTCCCACCCAACTAACTTACCTAATAACTAAATTTTTATATGTAAACCTTAACTTCCTAACACTTTACATCCTCCAAATGTCTATATTTAACTTTTAAAACCTTACAAAGTCTTTTATTAATGAATAAATAAATAAATAATGGACTTTCCTCAAAAAAATCTTATAATATTATTGATTAAGTAAAGTTAAAACTAATTAAATTAAATTAGATGAAGCTTTTATTAATTGAAAAATTAACAAAACTATCAAATAAAGTATCGAAACAAGAAAGTGAAAAACTAATTCTACAAAATTTTGAACAAAAAATATTGAACAATGGAAAAATATTTTGAGGCATCTATTAGCCTAGGAAGGATACCCTAGCAATCAATTAATGGGTGACTTTTCGCAATAGTGAAAGCCTTTGAATCCTCACGAGAATAATGTTTGAATAGTGTGATCCAATTCCATTCTGCTTGTTTAACATGATCCTTTATGATTTTAGGAGGTAAGCTAAGCAAAAGTAGCGATGCAAGATCAGATATAGGATATAATGATGAGGATGTTTTCTTTTGTAGCATGACCATCACACCATGGACAAATGTTGGATTGGCATAGAATAATTAAACAAATGCACATGTTCTTCATGGATTTGTATGCATTCATCTAGAACAAACTCATTGTAAAAGAAAAAATGCTCTGTGCTAGAACCCTCAGTTGGATTGACTTGGAATCCAACAAGGTTTGAATTGGACCTAGATCTTGAGCCTACAAGGGACGAATTGGTAGCATAGTGTATTTATATATTAAGTCATTGAATCAAAAGAACAGGTACAAGTATATGCATACAATATGCTATTATGACACATTTTTGGAAGCCAAGTATGTTTTGGGTACATTTGTACAAAAAATATTTAAAATCATAAATACATACATATTTCTAGGCTAAAAACAAGGGTTAAGTTTAGAATACCACATATCATGCATATGCTAAGGAAAACTACCATAAATATTATAGATTTGAATATTCATATACTATTTTGATATCAAATTATTAAATTTTAATGTCATGATAGATATTCATTGCTCATTATTAAAATAATACAATTTGTAATCAATGTCATTGTCATCGACATTAGATGATTTAGGTAGATTGGAAGAACGACATGGAACCCAATTGCCACTAATAGTAAAAGTATGTTGGCTATCTAACTCAAAAAGTGAATATGTGGCAGTAGAAACATCCAAGTTAATTCGCTCTAGGTCTACATCCCACAACTTTGTTGCCCCTTCCTTGTACTCGTGATTGTGAGTAAGAAAGCGCAAGTTGGAATGCATGTAAACTAGCTTCTCTACTTTACTAGATGCCAATTTGTTGCTTTTCACTAAGTGGATGGAGTATGTACTCCAATTCAACTGAGATGAAGAGGAATTAGCAACCTATTAAAGTGAGAGTTAGAGTTATAAAATTGTAAATCAAATTTCAAATTTGAAAATAATAATTTAAAAAATAAGATTTAGAGAGTGCAATAAAAAATAGGAAACTTGTGATAAAATTTTGATTGCAAGAGCCTTGAGGTATGGCAATGTATGGCCATTGAGGTACCACCAAGGGTGAGCATCTTTCTTAATTTGCCATGAAGAGCAGAAATCTTTCACCATTGGAGGCTATAAAATCAGCAAGCTCACTCGTGACTAAATCCTCCATCTTAGGATCGAGGAATTGTTTTGTAAATGCTTTCTTGTACCCTTTGCTTACTTTTGCATCTTTGTATGGTGGCACTCTTGTTTGCATAACAAGGCTCTCATCATTGTACAATTTGGAAGTCAATGCAAAGGCAAGATGTAGTGGGGTGGTCATTTTTGTTCTATTGCTCAACACAAATTGACTTTAAGATCTTGTTATTTTTTCATTTATGGTGGATGTCATCTTGTTAATCATTAAGTTGATGCCATTGTATACCTCACCCAAACAGGGCTTATGCCTATTGGCAATAAAATATTTTGTGGCTTCTCGTGCTTGGTTATTAAACATAGACTCAAGTGAAGCTCTCTTCCCACTACCACTCATCTTCCTCTTTCCTCTTGTGGAAACTCCACTACTACCAACCATGGAAGGCATAGGCATAGATGATTGCACACTTGGAAAAGAAGTCCCACCTTGAACTCCATCCACCTCCATTTGCAATCTTTGGCACTCTATTGCTTCATCGTCTTTTAAAGCAGGACACATTCTAACTCCATGGCCCACCTCACCCAAAAAATGAGACCTTACCCTTGTGTAGCTGCACCTAAAATCTTAATGGCAAACATGACAATTCCACACCCTACTCTCCCTTGATATTTTTTTCCTTTGGCCCACAGGTGTAACATATTGGAGGAAAGGTTTTGTTTTTGTTTAAAGGGCCTTTTACATATGGTTCCATGATTGTTGAAGGGCATTCAAATGGGTTTAGTTGCTCTCCACTGCCACCCTCACCACTTTCTCTTCTATTTTGCACTTCATTCTTACTTTCACTCTCACTCTCACTGTTGCTCATGTTTTTTCAATTTTGAATGCAAGTTTAAATTGGAAAATAAAAAAAATTTTAAAAAATCATGTTGTGCCCAATCAAAAATTTTGCTTCATTAAGGCATTTTGAAAAGAGTGGTCAAGGTCTTGTAAAAATTTTCGTCAAAAGTCAATTTTTAAAAATAGAAAGTTTCTAAAAATAGACTTGATTCAAGGTTTTCTGGGTTTGTTGTCAAATGGATGTGGGCAAAACTTTCTAAAAATAGTAAATTTCTAAAAGTAGAATCTTTGTTTGGAGGGCTCTACTTGATTTTGATTGGTCGAAAATACCTCCCAATCAAGGTGGTCTGTTCAAAATCATGAAATCATTAGTATTTCTCTGGTGGGTCAATTTTGCTTTTTCAGAGGGAAAAGCATGAGCTCTGAAGTCATCAATGGAGGAAGGTCAACTGCCAGGTGTCAGATTCAAGTCTCAAATGCTGCACAGACAATGACGAACTACGATTGATGCACGCAGAATGGTGAAAGAAGGCAAATAAAAAAAGTTGAAATTTGTGAAATTTTTTCTAACTCTAAAAAAGTCAGGCGCCCTTGTCCAACATGAGTGCCTAGGGTCTCATGCCTTAGTGAATTTTGTGCTTTTTTTTGGGAAACGTGCAATTTCTCTCATCGGCTCAATTTAGTTATGCAGAGAAATAGTCAAAAACTGTTTTTAGGGCTGGGAAAAGTAGGAGATCATCTCAGTTTTGTTCAGGCTTCTCAGTTAATTCATCATCCAGTGCCAAGGATCAGTTTGACACTGAAAAATGCAGATCAAACGGTGGCATTTTGTGAAAAATGAAGAAAGTCAAAGAAAAAGTGAAAATCATTGAAATTTTTCTAAGGCATGGAAGCCTAGGCGCCCCTGTCAAGGAGAGGCGCCTAGCTTCTTAACACTTTAGATTATTTTTTGCCTGTTTGGAAATTTACCAAACTCCTCTGTCAGGCCGGTTCCCATTCTCAGAAAATCATTTAGATACAGTGTCAGGGGTTGGCAAAGGGTATAATTCATCTTAGATATGATCAGGCTTGCCTGATTAACAGCCTTTCAGTCTCTATTGTTCACCAACTGGCAGGAAACAATGCTCGAACTGAGGTCACTGGCTCTCGGCAGAAACACACAAAGCAAAATTTGAAAATCATCAAAAAATGGCTAAGGCATGGGAAGCTAGGCGCCCCTATCGAATCAAGGGGCCTAGCATCTAATGCCTTAGTCATTTTTCAGCTTCCGTTGTCCGTTGTTCAAGAATGCATCCTCATGTGCATTTTTTTTTTTCCCTTCAAAGAAGGAATTCACTGTTGCAGGTACAAATGGACTCAGATTTTTGCAAACAAAGTTTCTATCTTCACGGATAAACTTCAAAATTTTAGGGCTTTGCAAAGAAAGCACTTTTTTGTCTCCAAACTTGTAAGAACCCCAACCAGTTCTGCTCTGAAAACTTAGTTTTAACCTCTTGACATTTCGTCGAACTGTTGGCATGTAATGTCTCTGAATTCTGATTTACTGATGACTGATGCAATTTTTTGAGTTGTAGTGTTTGAGTTTTGAGTTGTTTAAGATGCAATTACTTATGCCAAATGATTGAAATTAGAACAAACAACTTTGCATTCATAAAATTGATAAGCCAACACCAAATTATGCCTTTCTCAATCTATATCAGGTCTGATTACAATTTTATCAGGTCTGATGTTAAGTATATCAGACTGATATAACAATATTAAACCTCTTCAATTCAATACAAGGGTGTCTATAATGAGGAACATCCTTGGATAATAATTACAACTAATTGCATGTTAGGAACTTAACACAGCAGGTCTGGAAATGTATTAGCAGCAACCTAGAATGGACATGAAATTGGACGCCTAGCATAAAAAGATAGTTTCTCCAGCAGCAAATGATATGATCAGTTTAGCCACCCCAAGAAGAGATGAAGGAAGCACCAAACTTGAAGCGATTCTCCTCAAGACTTTACACGCTGAAATATTCCGAGCCAATTTTTTTCAATTTTTCAAATTTCCAATTACAAAGCAATGAACCCGTTAAGGTTAGCAGCTAAACCAAAACGTGATGAAGCAACTCTAACCAGAATGTACACCAGGATCTCGATGCGGGCAAGGTGTGAGCATTGGTCAAAGGATCTAAATCAAATTGCTTATGCAGGAACTCTAACCAAGAATGGCGCCAATAATGGCGAGCATATGGTCAGAGGATCTTCTACCCTAAGTACTGAAAGGGAACTCGACACCAAGTATGTGCTACCCAATCCAGTATGGAGTGAGGGGCGACCATATGGCAGAGTGTTACAAAGTACAATGCTTGAAAGGAATACTGAAAAGCTGAAAGTACTCAACACCCAGAATGTGCTTTCTAACCCGAACTGGGAAAGTA
Source organism: Sequoia sempervirens (assembly GCA_007258455.2). NCBI lineage: Eukaryota > Viridiplantae > Streptophyta > Pinopsida > Cupressales > Cupressaceae > Sequoia > Sequoia sempervirens. Next base: position 7,188 of record VDFB02387759.1, on the reverse strand, counting down.
GCTACCATAGGGCGGAGATAAATTAAATACAATAACAATTGCTGAAAGTAAAGATGAGCATTACAATTTGATAAAGCAATATTCTAATTTGCTGTCAGTACTACTGCCAGCTTACACTATGAAAGATGAAATCTTGCTAACAATCCAAATCAGCATATAAATAGAGATGTACAATATTAGTGAATTTCTTTGCTGAGAAGTAAAGGTTAACGGAAATGGCACTAAACAGATCCAACCTTTTCTCCAGACTTGGACAAATCTTCAATGAAGTCTCCACATCGCTTTTAAAGAACTCTCACCACCATCCAATAAAGAAATTGCAGATTTCTCCAGACTGTTATGACAGACCTGCACCTTTCAACAAATAACCAGCAACATAGGATTCCTTGAAATGCTCGGAACTCACTCTTTACTTACTCAAATTGCTTGATATCAATTGCAAATCACTAATAGAATGGAGGCGCTCAAACTAAGAACATAAAACAGACTTAAAATGCAGATTATATGAAATGCACAAATTCCAAGACACAGCAAATGGTACGGCCCAGCACAGGGGCGATTTCCCTTTTAAAAATCAGACACTTTTCTAAAAAAACTACAAACTTGCACACAAGGGCGCCTAGCCTAGATGGATGGAATTATGCAATACCCATAACGAATATTTTTGTCTTTTTTGATTTACGAATGAAAACACGGATTTGCTGTTGCTAAAATGCAAATTCTAGAACTAGCTAATATGCAATAATCTGATCTAGACAGCCACAAGCTGATTACAATACACAAATCTCAAAGCAAACTCACAAACTAGACTAAATCACCACTAGTCGCTGTATTGCAAGCAAGAAGCGATGCCCGAGCTAGGAGGCCTTCATTCCTCGAAGCAGTTCCAGAGCCAAGCCGGCAGCATAACGATACTGTAGACAAGAGATGCTGAAAAGAGAACCCAAGGCTTCCTTTTATAAGTTTCTGTTGACCTTCTCGAAACCCTAACTTCTTTTCCAGAGTCAAAAACCCTAATCCCAAGAGATGGCGTCCTTTTCTATACTTCTTCAATTTGACTTCATTTAATTAAATTCCCCACTTAAATAAATGCGTCCTCTTTAAGCTTGATTTGACTTTGGTAAATAATATAATAATCTTTAATGAAGGCGCCACCCTCAAAAGACCACTTTTTCAAAACAACATGAAGTCAATAGATTAGGCCAAGGGGTCAACGTTCGAATATAATATTAAAACGTGACTTTTAATTAAATAATTCAACTTATCTCTCCAATTGTGCCCTGAAGCCAAAAATGACCAAGTCAACTGACCAAACTGAAGTAGGAAGTCAACCATGCTGAACCCATCTGAAAAACTGCCAGAAATAGAATTTACTAAAAATAGTAAATTCCTGAAGATGCTCAGAATGCCGAGACGAACATACCACTGCGAAGCTCTCTGAAAACCCAGAAAGAATCCACCATTGAATTCACCAACTTCGAGCAAAGACATCCTTAAAAATAGGAAACCCTAATTTTACCTTCCGACTAGCCTACGGGTCTCCGAAATAGGCCAACGGTCACTGAAAAGGTCAGGCTTGAGACGGGGACATTACAGTCTGCCCTCCCCAAGATTGCTTGTCCTCAAGCAATTGCAACCCTGGATGCTGCAGAACCTCCTCATTCTCCCAAGTTGCATCCTCCAAAGGCAAATTTTTCCACTTCACCAAATATTCTTGGATTGTTCTTTTCCTCAAAGAACGTTCTCTGAAGTCAAGTATCTCCTCTGGAATTAGAACCAACTGTCCTTCTTCATCCAAAGGTGGCAACTGTGATGAAGCAATTACATTATGTCCAAGTGCCTTCTTGAGGCGAGACACGTGGAAGACATTATGCACTCTGCTGTCAGAAGGTAGCTCCAACTCATAAGCTACTGCCCCAAATTTTCTGATGACCCTGAATGGCCCATAGAAGCGAGGTTTGAGCTTCTCAGCTCCACTCTTCTTGAGAGTAGACTGTCTGTAAGGCTATAATCGGAGATAAACCATATCCCCAACCTCGAAAGAACGTTCAACACGCCTCTGATCAGCATACATCTTCTGCTGATTCTGTGCAATCTGCAGATTATTCCTCAAGGATTTCATAATGTCTTGACTTTGTTGCAACAAGTCCTTGGCTTGAGGTGCTTTGCTATCTCCAAACACCAAATCAGCAAAGCTAGGTGCTTCATATCCATAGAGAGCCAAGAAAGGAGACATCTTAATTGACATATGAAATGAAGAATTATAACAATATTCACCAATGTGCAGCCACTTAACCCAAGCTCTTTGCTGTTCTGACACATAGTTTCTCAAGTAGCCTTCCGACCACTTGTTCACTATTTCCGTTTGTCCATCTGTTTGGGGGTGGTAACTAGTGCTTGGAGTGAGCACAGTACCACTCATTCTGAAGACCTCTTGCCAAAAAGTACTTAGGAACTTGTTGTCCCTATCACTCACAATGTTTTTTGGCAATCCATGTAGCCTAAACACCTCACGAAAAAACAGATCTGCAACTTGTGCCGCTGTAAAAGAGCTGGTAATGGCGAAGAAGTGAGAAAATTTGGTTAGCCTATCCACTACCACATAAATACAATCCTTCCCTTGGGCCTTGGGCAACCCTGTGATGAAATCCATCGAGATGCTTTCCCATTTTTGATTGGGAATAGGGAGTGGTTGCAGCAACCCGCCTGGTAGTGTATGCTCATTCTTATTCACTTGACAAACAGGACACTCCTGAATGTAGCGTTGTACTTCTCCTTTCAATCCTTTCCAAGAAAACCTTTCTCGGATCTGCCTATATGTCTTGAAAAATCCTTGATGACCAGCAACCGGAATATCATGAAATGTCAAAAGAATCTTCTTCTTAAGCTTAGAATCAGCCACTAGAAAGATTCTTTCCTTATAGTGTACCAATCCCTCAATCACCTTGTACCTTTCATCCTGAAAAGTACCCTCAATAATGCTGGTTGCAAACTGATTTTTGGCATAATCAGCAAGCAACATGTCCCTCCAATCTGCAGTAAGCTCACACAATGAGCTAAGATGGGGTCTCCTGGATAGAGCATCCGCCACAATATTGTTTTTCCCTTTGACATATTCAATGTCAAAGTCGTAAGCTTGAAGCTAACTCACCCACTTCTGTTGCCTCTCGTTCAGGTCCTTCTGATGCATAAAATGTTTGAGGCTATTGTGATCAGTCTTGACCACGAACTTGTTTCCCACCAAGTACTGCCTGAACTTGGCTAATGCATGCATAATGGCAAGCATTTCCTTATCATAGATTGAGTATGTTCTTTCAACACCCCTCAGTTTTCTGCTTTCAAACACAATAGGATGTTTGTCTAGCATCAGGACAGCCCCAACTCCTTCACCTGATGCATCACATTGCAGTTCGAATGGCTTGGAGAAATCTGGAATAGCCAGAACCGGACACGAGCTCATGATCTTCTTGAACTTGTCAAAAACCATTTGAGCCTTTTCTGACCAACAGAAAGCTCCCTTTTTGGTGAGATCAGTAAGAAGAGCAGCATTCTGTGAATATCCTTTTACAAATCTCCGATAAAATCCACAAAGACCCAGAAAACCTTTCAACTGAGTCAAGTTCTCAAGAGGTGGCCAATCAACTACAGCTTTAATCTTTTCAGGATCCACCTTCACTCCCTCAGCACTGATTATGTGGCCAAGGTACAGTAACTCCTCCATTCCAAATTCACATTTGGATGCTTTTGCGAACAAACTCTCAGATTCCAGGATACTAAGCACTTCCTCCAAATGCTTGAGATGATCTTCCCAAGTCTTGCTGTAAATCAAAATGTCATCAAAAAATATCAACACAAACCTCCTTAACTGATTCTGGAAAACTCTGTTCATGCAAGACTGGAAGGTAGCAGGAGCGTTAGTCAACCCAAATGGCATGACTAAAAATTCGAAATGGCCATAATGGCATCTGAAAGCTGTCTTCTCCACATCAGATCCTCTCATTCGAATCTGATGGTAACCCGATCTCAAATCGATCTTTGAGAAAAACTTGGCCCCATGTAGCTCATCAATGAGCTCATCTATCCTGGGAATGGGGTATCTGTTTTTGATGGTGCTTTGATTCAAAGCACGATAGTCCACACACATGCGCATGGTACCATCCTTCTTCTTCACAAGAACCACTGCAGATGCAAAGGGGCTCTTGCTTGGGCGAATGAAACCCATCTCCAAGAGTTCTTGAATATTCTTCTCAATCTCATCCTTTTGCCTCTTCGGGTACCGATATGGAGTTGTAATTACCGGTTTAGCTCCTTCCTTGGGCTCTATGATATGTTCTGAACCCCGTTCAGGTGGTGGTCCAGGAGGCAAATCTGCAAAGACTTTGCTCTTCTTCGTGAGTAGAGACTGAACATCAGGAGGATGGTCTCTTTTAGTCTCAACCAGACTAGCAAGAAGGATCATGCACTCTGCAACCCATTCAGCTTGATCGTGACGGATCAGCCTTGCCATTCTTTTGAATGACACAACCCGAGGGCCCCCATTGGACATTCCTCTTAGTACTATCTTCTTCCCATCAGATTGAAACTTGAGCTCCATAGTTTGCAGATTCAAGGAGATCTCCCCAAGTGAACGCAGCCATTGAATGCCTAGAACGGCATCAGTATCCCCAATGTGAACTACATAGAAGTCATCCTGGACTTCGTAGTTTCCCAATTGCATGGTCATGTTCGAGATTTTCTTGGTGCATGAAATATGGAATCCATCGGCAACCATGACCTTGAAGCCTTCAAACTCTTCTGTTTGCAGCCCCTTCTTTGCCACCACAACTTCATCAATGAAGTTATGTGTTGCTCCAGTGTCGATCAAAGCAACGATTCGCTGCCCTTTGACTATCTCTCGAACCTTGAAGGATTTGTTTCTTTGAAAGCTCGAAAGTTGAGCCAAGACTCCTCCACTTTCCTTCTCATTTTCGGACTCTTCTGGAGCTTTTTCTACTTCACTTTCTTCAAAATCAGATTGCTGGTCTGAAAAATCAGAACTACTTTCACCAGCAGAATAGTACTCAATCTGATTGAATTTAACTCCCTTAGGGCAAACATGATCTTGAGACCATTTTTCCCTACACCGGAAACACAACCCCTTTCTTCTGAGTTCGTTCAGGGTCTCTGGATCCAATCTTGTGACATAGGGATTATGATGTTTGAACTCCTTATGCTGAGGTCTCAAAGGAGGTCTATGCTGAGGTCTTTTCCCTTTATCCCTTTTCTGAAAGGGGGAATTGGATTGAAACTTCGCCTTAGGAACAGCCCACTCCATGTTTCTTGCCTTCTTCATGGCCTCCTGTAGGGTTGGTGGATCAAAGGCTTTAATCCAACCTTTGAGTGGTTCTGTCAAACCTTCACTGAAAAGGATCACCAACCTCCTTTCCGTGATTTCAGTAACCATGACTGAGAGTCTCTGAAACTCAGCAATGTAGGCATCAACTGTGCCATACTGTCTCAATTGTGCAAGTTCTCTAAAATGTATTTCAAGGTCCTTTTTCTCAAACCTCTCAATGAGCCTAGTAGTGAACTCATCATAAGTTGTGATTGACCGATGACCCAAGGTAACTAGGCCATGGTACCACCACTCGTGCGCCACCCCATCAAGGTGTAGCGTAGCGACCTTGATCGCCTCTTCTTCTACCATGGGTCTGAGAGCTAGATAGTTATCTAGCTTCTGTATCCAAGCTCGAGCTGAACTGGTATCACTCCCGTCAAAGTGTGGAAGTGTAACTTTGTTGACAGCTTGGTACAAGTCTCCTTGAGTTGATGGTCTTCTTTGATCATAATGTCTCCCTTGTCCTTTGTTTTTCCTTTTATGATCCATAAAGTCATTGTAGGACATATCCATCTTGATGTCGCCAGGGAGAGAATCAACTTTGCACGGCCAAGTCTCAACTGCTCCACAAATGAAGCATTCTCTTCAGGATCTGGCTAAGTGTTAACAGGTGCCAGAAAGGTGGGTTTGAATGGCCTGGCTGAGACATAAGTGTTGTTTGAAGTATGATGAGCAGCATGTCCATCATGCTGGTTGGAAGCACTGTGCTCTCCTCTATGCCCAGTGTTGTTCTGTGGAATGGTGTTCTGGCCCACTTTCCCCATCATGAGCGAAACCATATCCATTAAGGCATCCATCTTCCTTTCAAATCTCTGTCCTGGACTGATGGATCTTTCTCTGCCCTTTCCACTATCATCTCTGGTGCTAGTAACCCTCTCGTTACCCCCAACTGACCTTTCACCTTCTGCCATGTCTGTTTCCTGAGAAGACTCCCAATGAGCCCTCAAGACTTCTGAAGCTGTCTGACCTTCTGGAGCCTGATAGGGCTGGAACTGTTTTCCAACCTTTTTGTCTTCCCTTGCAATGTACCTCTTTTCTCTGTCACTCATAGACAGATTAATCACAGGATGGCAAGATCTTGGCTCTGATACCACTGAAATATTCCGAGCCAATTTTTTTCGATTTTTCAAATTTCCAATTACAAAGCAATGAACCCGTTAAGGTTAGCAGCTAAACCAAAACGTGATGAAGCAACTCTAACCAGAATGTACACCAGGATCCCGATGCGGGCAAGGTGTGAGCATTGGTCAGAGGATCTAAATCAAATTGCTTATGCAGGAACTCTAACCAAGAATGGCGCCGATAATGGCGAGCATATGGTCAGAGGATCTTCTACCCTAAGTATTGAAAGGGAACTCGACACCAAGTATGTGCTACCCAATCCAGTATGGAGTGAGGGGCGACCATATGGCAGAGTGTTACAAAGTACAATGCTTGAAAGGAATACTGAAAAGCTGAAAGTACTCAACACCCAGAATGTGCTTTCTAACCCGAATTGGGAAAGTAGCTACCATAGGGCGGAGATAAATTAAATACAATAACAATTGCTGAAAGTAAAGATGAGCATTACAATTTGATAAAGCAAGATTCTAATTTGCTGTCAGTACTACTACCAGCTTACACTATGAAAGATGAAATCTTGCTAACAATCCAAATCAGCATATAAATAGAGATGTACAATATTAGTGAATTTCTTTGCTGAGAAGTAAAGGTTAACGGAAATGGCACTAAACAGATCCAACCTTTTCTCCAGACTTGGACAAATCTTCAATGAAGTCTCCACATCGCTTTTAAAGAACTCTTACCACCAT